>APFE031192863.1:160692-220871 GCA_000404065.3 Pinus taeda | reverse complement strand
ATAGTGGATTAATAATTTAGATAAATAAATGATTTATTTTTAATAAATTAACATTTGATCTGTTTAATTTTTACCTGGCTCCATAAATATAATAGTTATTTAATATTAAATTAGTTATGAAAAGTTTGACTAGGGTCCTTAAGTGGAAAAGTAGCTGTTAGACTTTTTAGCCATTTGAGTCTCTGCTTAGACTATTTAACACGTTGAACTGGATCTGTATCTTCAACTTGTCCTGACGATGAACCACACTAGTTGGTTCGAAACGCGTCGACAAATAATGAATGATGTGACTTTGCCGAAAATTCTCTAAACAAATGTTATGGATCACAGAAGTCTAAATTCATTGAATATTATTCCTAGTCAAATGTATATGATTATTATGCTAAGGAGAGTTGTAAGGCATATAGTTATAGTCTATTGGAGTATAGGAAAGGTGTGATTTATGAATAGGAGTCAAATAGTCTGGAATATTAGTCATGTCATCAGAAACATTCTTAATGGATGGAAAATCTAACTCATCAATTTTTTCCTCACAATTATCAAGGGGTTCCTCTTCAACCTGAATTCCACTTATAACAAATATCACAACCTTGGCTTTAATAAGAATACATGTAGATAATGAGACAACAACAACATTATATATAATTCCTACTCTAGATGTTATATATTGGGAGAAAGAAGGGTAACAATGTTGTTGGATTCACACTTATAATAATACTAGGTGTGTGATTCAATAATACCAGTTCATATTTGTCTAAGAATTCATGAACCATAACAAAAAATTCTCACATATGGAAAACAATAAATAAATGAAAACTTATTTATAACAAATGTTTGTAGGCAACAACCTACTAATACAAACTGTGTAGGAACCAATCTATAGTAGACACTAATCCCCCTTGCTACAATATTTGTAGGAAAAAACCTATAACAAGCACTAATCCCCCATGCTACAAGATTTGTAGGAACCATCCTACATGAGACATTAATTACCTATGCTACAATGTTTGTAGGAACCTACGTACAAGAGATACCAATCCCATCTACTACAAGATTTGTATACACCAATGTACAAGAGATACCAATTGTCTCTATTGCAATATTTGTAGCCACCAACATACATGAAACGCTAATCCCATTATTTATTATATTTGTATGCACCGACCTATAGGAGACACCAATCCCCTCTTCTACAAGTTATTCATAGCCATCAACCTACTTTATTGAGTCTTCTTACTACTTCTTCCTTCATTGAGTTTTATAACTACTTCTTCCTTCACCAAGTTTGCTTGCTTCTTCTACCTTCACATGGTCTATTTCTCCCAAAGCTTCTTGTTTTTTTCATCTTCCCAAGAAAAACTTGTACAAAATGTCAAATGTCGATTTTTACAAACATGATTATAAATATTTTACTTGAGGTACTTTTGTATGTGTCGTCATATTTCAAAAATTTTCACATTTGAAAATTCACAAAAGTTAAGTTATAGAAATAATGCGAGAATGACCTATTTGAAGTTTATTTTAGGATTATTCAGTAACCCCAACTTCCATGGGGCATATGTCGAAAATTATAGAAAATCAAAATCTAAAATTTTTAACACAAGTATAGATGTCTTCTCCGTCTCCTCTAGATTTCACATTCTAAAACATCTAAAAACAAATAATAACAAAAATGGCAAGTTGACCTATGTAAATCATATTTTAGAGCATTTAAGAACCCTAACTTCCTCATACCATATCTACAAAATTATAGTGAAGTAGAGTGTAAAATGTTTAACACCAATAATGAAGACCTTACCTTAATTTTCTCCAAGTTTCATGGCCTAAAATATCCCATAAGAAAATTTATAGAAAAACATTCTAGGGACCAATCTACATGAAACACCAACTGCATTATTTATTACATTTGTAGGCACCAACCTATAGGAGAAACCAATCCCCTCTTCTACAAGTTATTCATAAGCATTGACCTACTTCGTTGAATCTTCTTAATACTTCCTTAACTAAGTTTGATAGCTACTTCTTCCTTCACTAGATCTACTTGTTACATCTCCCTTCACCATGTTTGATTGCTTCTTTTGCCTTCACAAGGTCTATTTCTCTGAAAAATTCTTCTTTTTTAACTTCCCAAGAAAAAACTTGTAGATCATGTCACATGTCGATTTTTACAAATATGATTATAAATTTTTTACTTGAGGTACTTGTGTATGTCTCCTCATATTTCAAAAATTTCACATTTTGAAAATTCACAAAATATAAGCTGTAGAAATGATTCTAAACTGACCTATTCGAAGTTGATTTTAGGATTATTTAGTAACCCCAACTTCCACAAGTCATATGTCCAAAATTATAGAAAAACAAAATTTAAAATTTGTAACAAAAGTACTTATAGATCTCTTCTACATCTCCTCCATATTTCGCATTCCAAAACATCTCAAAAGAAAGTTATAACAAAAATTGCAGGTTGAACTTTTCAACATATTTCAAAGCATTCAGGAACCCTAACTTCCTCATATCATATATATGAAATTATAGTGACCTATGAAGACCTTACCTTCATTTTATCCAAGTTTCATAGCTTGAAAGATCCCATAAGAAAATTTATAGAAAAATGTTGTAGGCACCAACCTACATGAAACACCAATCCCATTATTTATTAGATTTGTAAGCACCAACCTATAGGAGACACCAATCCCCTCTTCTACAAGTTATTCATGGTCATCGACCTACTTAATTGAGTCGTCTTATTACTTCTTCCTTAATTGAGTTTGATAGCTACTTCTTCCTTCACTGGATCGTTTTGCTACATCTTCCTTCACCAAGTTTGCTTGCTTCTTCTACCTTCACAAGGTATTTTCTCCCAAAAATTCTTGTTTTTTTCAACTTCCCAAGAAAAATATTATACAACATGTATGCCAATTTTTACGAATATGATTATAATTTTTTTACTTGAGGTACTTTTATATGTCTCCTCATATTTTAGAAATTTTCAAATTTTGAAATTTCACAAAAGATAAGTTATAGAAATAATGCCAAATTGACCTATTTGAAGTTGATTTTAGGATTATTCAGTAACCCCAACTTCCACAAGTCATATGTCCAAAATTTTAGAAAACCAAAGTCTAAAATTTCTAACACAAGTACCTATATATCTCTTCTCTGTGTCCTCTAGATTTCACATTCTAAAACATCTCTAAAAAAGTTATAAGAAAAATGCAAAGTTGACGTATTTAAAGCATATTTCAGAGCATTCAAGAACCCTAACTTCATAAGGTCATATTTATGAAATTATAGTGAACTAGAGTGTAAAATTTTTAACAACAGTAATGAAGACCTTGCCTTAATTTTCTCAAAGTTTCAAGGCCTGAAAGATCCTATAAGAAAATTTATAGAAAATATTCCAAGCTACATTTTTTGAATAAGATTCCATGAGCATTCAAGAACCATAAATTATTTAGAACATATATCCAAAATTATAATGAAACAATTTTTTTTAATTTCTTCCAAGATGCATTAATATATCCTCTCTCCTCCAAGTTTCATAGTCCGTAACATCCTGAGAAACGTTATTGCCAAAATGCCAAACTGGCATGTTTGAAGCATATTTTAGGAGCATCCAAGAACCCTAATTTCCTTAGGTAATATCTCCAATATTACAATTAGAAAAATTAAATTTTTGCAACAAGTGCGCAAATATATCTCCCTTATCTCCTCTAAGATTCAAAATCTGAAACATTGCTGAAGAAAAGTTATAGTAAAAATGTCGAGGTGGCATTCACTCCAAAAATCAAATTTTCTATCCATCTTTAAGATGTAAAAATTATTCTCCAACTTCTATAGCACACTTCAAATACCTTCCTATGTGTATGGCTTGCTCATGCACTCATATATTCTTTATTTATAGTATTTTTACATTCACTTATGGGGCTGACTTGTGAAATTAGTTGGGTTGACCTATGCTTTATGGCTAGGGAAAATTGATAAAATCTTTCATATCTACTCATTCCTATGGAGTTAGATGGAGTGACATATACCATTGGAAATATATTGAAGTAACATTTTCAACCATATATTATCCCATTTGTACTAGGTATTCAGAGTAAAAATGCCTACAAAGATAAGGTATCCAAACTAGGCATCAAGAAAAAAATAGGCATCCAAACAATCTTAATCTTGCAATTTTTGTCTTGGACTCTTAGTCTCCCATTGTTTTTCAAATAAATGAGAAAAATATTTCCAACAGTATGCCCTTTATCAATTGATGGAAACTGTAATAACCTTGGTAAAAAATCCATGTAATAAAGTTAATAAAGGAAAAATAATAACCAAGGTCATGGGGCATGTATTCCGGGATGAATGTTGGGAAAACCATCCTAGTGTGGGTGTTCATTTGGTTTATTATGACTAAGGAAATTAGCAAAGGAAATGGAAAATGCTTTGGAAAGGCAAGTTGACATTTACTGGAATTTTATTTATGAAAATAATGGAAATTAGGAGAAAAGGAAGATGAAAGGTCACAGGTTGCATGTGAGGAGGAAAATCAAGGAAAATAATGGAAAATGAAGAAAATAGAGGCCTCATTGATAGAAAGGCTTATGAGGGTTAGTTCACAGCCATTTTGTTAGTTCAATTTTGGATCTCTCTCACTCTACTCTTTCTGTCATACTCTTGGACACTTAGATCATTCTTGGGGCACTCTAGCATTGGAGGAAAGAAGGAAAAGGAAGGACAAGAAAGTAAGAGGAATCAAAAGATCAAGCAAGGAAGGGAAGGATCAAGTGACTATAGTGGGATTACTTATAGGTATCAAGGCACATGCATGATTTCCTTGCTAGTTTTGGCATGCATGGTACATACATGTGTGTTTTTGGTTCTCTTGTTATCATTGACATTGGTTTTGATAGGTGTGACAATATTCTTCAGTGTTTCCTTTCCATTTCCAAATAGCCATGGTGTGATGGGGTTCTATTTTTTTGGTTGATATGAATTTCCAATGGATTCGAAGCTGAGTGGGGCTGTCTTAGGATTGATCACAAGGCCTAGGAATCCCGGGGTGGGATATATGGTAAAGCCTGATTATGAATACCCTTGATTGGGCCTAGGAATCCCTTGAGCGTTAATGAAGGCAGACATGGTAAAGCCCAAAGGGTGGTTACCTTGTAGGCCTAGGAATACCTTGAACAATAATGGCAGGATACACGGTAAAACTGAGAGGTTGAGATAGACAAATTCCTCATGGTTTAGGTGGAGAGATCTAGAGGCATCCATGCTTGTATAAGCCTAGTGATCTCGCGGGATTGTGGTAAAGGCTGGGCGGGATATACGATAAATCCAGAGGAAGCCCTAGTTGGTTTTTTTGTGAGTCCCACATTCATTCTAAGAATATGGCACGGGGGTGATTGGATGGAAGAAATATTTGGTTTAGTTAATATATGGATGGGTGGTTCTTTGAAGTCTTGGATTAGTTAGATTATGCATTCATTAATAAGAGCTCCTTATCCTTTGGTAATTCATGTGTAAATGTAATTTCTCCTATGTGGTATTTTGGTTGTTATATCCTTGTTATTTATGTTGGTTATATGTTGGTTATAAGCATGGTTTATGATAGACTTTGACTATTGATCTCATCGTGATTTGATTAGTATATGAAACGCGAATGACTATATGAAATAATAAATGATAATGAATTTGTTGTGATAAGGCATAAACTCTTCTTTATGAATCTCAGATAAGTATGAGATCCCTATGCTTAGATCTATTGTTTTGACCTGTAGATTACATATTTATGATATGTTTGACTAAATGGCTTTCATGGATAATAGGGGTCCAATCAATTCATTGTAAAAAATTTTGCATTAGTAGAATTATTTCATGGTTGTTTAACATGTATAGAAGTTTCATGAATTTCTGGGCAGTGGCCTGAGTCTTGGCCTTGAAAAAGTGGCACAAAATCCAGAGTCGCTGCCACAAAATTGCCTTAAAAGGCTACAGTTTCTAGCATGTCATGTTTTGGGAGAAACTAGATGGCCTTAGTAACATTAATGGCTTATCGTGTGAGAATATGGGGTAATAGCTTAGCAAAATGACAAGTTGTGTAAGGATTTAAGCACATGGAATGGTTGGTTGTCTCATTAAGGGTTTGTAGCTCCTGAATAAGGCTAGATTGGGTTTTTTTTTTCGATTTCACTTCCTTAACTATAAATGAAGTGTTGAATCACATCATAGTATCCTTTTGTCACATTTTTACCCCAGTTGACCAGTTAGCTTGGGCAAATGTGGGAGGAGGTTGTTACAAAAACCCTTTATCAATTTTACAACAATAGTGTAGTACCCCCTAACTTTCAATTAGGTATTAATGTTGGTCTCCTTGGAAAGTTTTCATTCTTGATCTCCTATTATCTTTGAAATCTATGAAAACAAAATATTCAACAATATTCCATTTTTTCCATTCATGTATACCATAGAAATTTGAGCACTACTATTAACGAACTCCCCTTGTTTTCAATTCTTGCCCTTTGACATTAATCTAGAAGGACTACTCTCCATATCTGTAACTTATCCCTTTGTATGAAACTTCTTCCCCTTTGAAATAAGTGGAAAGGGGCTACTACCCCTAATCTTGTTCTTTACTTTACTGATGATTTGAGAGAGACATTACTCCCATACAACCATTTTATTTTTTAACTTCATTGAGGACATATACATGACTTAAGGTCCTGATTGATTTTCCCACTAATATTCCTAAACCTACTCTCATTATTTTACATCCTTCATAATGAATTTTGAGATCGTATCCATGATCACACATTTTACTTACACTTATAATATTCTGGTTTATACCTTAAACATATATGACATTATGAGTTTTACTCTTTCCATGGTCAGGTATATCAGTTCCCTTTCTTGCTATCCCATTGTCTCCAAAGGTAAAACTACATAATTTTTCTTCCTTTAGAGTAATAAATTCACTTTGATCTCCGGATATTTGTTTTCAACATCCACTATGGATAAAACATTTTCTTCTTTTGCTTTCAGCATATAGATCAATTCCACATTCCTCCTATTTTTCTTTCCTCCTTTTCCATACCTTTATGCATTCTTCTCTATGTCATGTAATATCTTCTTCCTTACTTTTGGTTAAGAATCCCTAATGTGATTTTTTAATTATAATCACATTCCTTTTTCCCATAGTTATTACACATATAGCATTCGTCATTATTCAAAAGGGCAGAAAATGAGTTGTATCTTCTAACACCAACTTCATTACTTTTGTTTCTCATAATGCTATTATTTGAGGTCTTAGTCCTCTATTTTTATTTTTCACTGTCATTTCCTACATAATCTCTAGAATTTTTTTCTTTATGAAAAAAAAGTTAATAAAATAAATAGCAAAATAAGATATTTTGATACCATAATGTGAAATGCCTTCTTAGTGACAAACTCTTTTGAATTAATTCTTGTTGATATTAGGACAACATAAGGTCTCTACCAATATGTGAAAGGCCTTCTTGGTGGATAAACTCTGTTTAATTAATTCTTGTTGATATTGTTGAAAATAGCAACAAGAAATGCTATAAATAGCATTTCGGGATACATTCCAATTTTAGCTAGTCCCTAAACTAAAATTGAGCATTAAAATTTGAATTTGATCTTAGCAGTTGTTTGTAAAATAATTAATTAATTCATCTTGAGTTAATTAGTTGTAGGAAATCAAACATGAGGTCTATGTGAAGACATGCAATAGTTTCTCCATTGATTGAGGAAGTTATCCCTTGATTAAAGGAGATCAGGATGAGTTGTACTTTGAGTTGTAATTAGTTAGCTCAGTTATCTAAGCTAACTCCAGTTAGATTATTTCCAACAATTTGTGGAATTAATTGAGAGTTCAATTAGTTAATGCATGCATGCATGTAACTGCTGCACTTTAGATAACTGAATATTCTCTCATAAATAACTCATGCATGTCAGTTCAGTCAGAGACTCAGTTGAGATTAGAGGATGGGATAGTGTACTATCAGTTGGAGGACTTCTCCTATATAGTAAACTCATCCATGGAGAAGGAATTATCTCCTTCAGAATTACACAATTACTACTAAGCCAAGTGAGCAGTGTGAGGTGGGAATTCACACAAGTGGAAGCACTAGACCCTAGGAAAAACTGGGCAAGGAAATATGAGGCTTGGAGGGCAGAGGAGAAGGTTTGGAGAATCCTTTGAATATCAATGAGCAGCATTGTTTGATTACAGAGAGAGTAGGTTAGCTTGAGATCTGATTCTTTTTGTAATACTGAACATATTTCCACTTATATGATAATACAAAGATTGGGGTTTTAGGCTGAGGCTTTCCCCGGGTTATTCTTCTGTGTTCATGTGTGATTGATTTCTCATTCTCAGTTATATGTGTTCCATTTGATCTTGCTCATATTTGATTAAGGTTCTGCAAGTTTGTTGTAGAAGTAGATCTTATATTTTGCTTTAGTATATTGCATAATTTGTTGATCTACACTGGGAATTTCTACATGGTATCAGAGAAAAGGTGATCAAAGTGAAGAACATTATACAAGAAGGGAGAAGTTCGAAGTTTGAGGTTCCTGAATATAGAAATCATGTTCTTATCACATCTCAATTTCACTATTGGGATTCAACAGTTTAAGACTCAAGTATGCCCTTGATGGCAGCTCAAATTATATAGCCTGGAAGGATCACATGGAAGCAGTATTAGAGGATAACAATCTAAAGGACTTCATTGAGCAAGAAGTCCCCAAGCTGAAAGCAGCTAATGCTACAGAATTGGCAGAATGGAAGAAATGTGTGGCTAGAGAAAGGAGAATATTCCTGGAGGGAGTTCAAGACCACATTGTCTCGAGCCTCCATGGGAAGGAGACACTGCTTTCAATGTGGAAAACATTGAAAGATCTATGTCATAAGAGCAGCTATTAGAGGAATCTAGCACTGAAAGACAAGCTTTAGAAGATCAAGTGTGAAAAAGCCGACACAATCTCTACATATCTGAACAAGCTTACCACCTACAGGGATGAGCTTGGAAGTGTAGGGATCATGACAACTGATGATGACATGGTGAGTCTTGCTCTCCTTGGTCTTCTTAAGAGCTGGCATAACTACCAAGGCTCGATAAATGGAAGAGAGAAACTTCCAAATTGGAAATGACTTTGGTTGGATCTGATGCAGGAGGAGATAAGAAGAAGCATTATAGATGGTTCTTCATCCCAGGAGGATGAAGAAAATTGTGCCTTAGCAAGTAAGGCAAAGAAAGGGAAGGAGAAGGAATCTCATCCCAAATCGAGTTCTTCCCATGGTGGGAATAATTTTGACAAATCAAAAGTGCGATGCTTTCACTGTCATGAGGTGGGCCATTTTGCAACAAATTGTCCATTGAAGAGATCCAAGATGGGATACAAGGAAGGATCTGAAGGTGAGGCATTGGCCTCACATTTCGAGTTGGATTTCACCCTATTCGCATACATGGTTTCATCCATGGTGGGATGTGGTTGGTTTCTTGATAGTGGAGCTTCTTTCCACATGACCAGCGACAAGAGTTTGTTCAATACCTTGGAGGAGAAAGATCTTGAGATACTCATAGCGATGGGTAATGATGAAAAGTATAGTGTCTCAGGAGTAGGCATGGTTTTTTTTAGAGGGAGCATGGAGCTCAAATAACCTTGACCGATGTCAAGTATGTACTAGGACTATGGAAAAATTTGGTGTTGATCGCAATGCTGGAAGACAAAGGCTATGATGTAGTCTTCAGTAAGGGAAATGCTTTCCTTCGACACATCACCACAAGACAAGTGAAGTATATCGGTTCATGAGTCAAGAACCTGTATGCTCTTGAGGTTCAAGATCCATGCAAAGCCTTGAGGAGTAAGGAAACTATTGAAGACTTGGTGGTTGAGAGGGAGAGTACGTTACCTCTCAACATGCAGCACCAAGAGAAGTATCATACAATTGTGTAGGATCAACAATTGGTGAAGCAGCGTTAGGAGGTTGTGGAGCAGCAACAACTCGAGAAGCCGAGAGGAGACCGAGTGGAGGCATCCACTCATGCAAAGACCTCTAGTAAGGGGAAATTTTGAGCCAAGTCGGTAGAGGGATCACATGCATCCATACCTCTAGGTAGGAGGTGGGGTGATCTGGAGTAACAGTCCCAAGAAGGTTAGAATAGGGGCAGGATCATTGAGGTACCTAACCCCTTTGATTAGACCTTGCTATGGGAGCCCTCACAAGGAGTAGCAGGACTGGCTGAGTGGGTAGAGACAGATGTGGATGGAGTGGCAGAGGAAGCTTTAGAATTAGAGGATGTTTCTAGCCCAATAGGGAAGTCAGTTGGGACATCAGTTACTTACTTCTCAGTAACTGACTTGCAGTGCATCGATAGGCAGTATGATGCAACATGATGAGAGGAGGTACAGTGCATATGCAATACTGGGAGATAGGACGAGCAATAACACGGATGTAGCAGCAGGAATCTATTAGGCCCCTATACTACTAGTGTAACCCCTTATTGTTATTAGTACAACCCACTTATTATATTGATGTACCCATGTAGTGCCCATATTGTTACTATTGTGACCCATAGAAGCCCACTATTATTATTATTGTGCCCTTACATTATTATTGTTATGTCGGCTCTAATTATGTTATGACCCCTTAGACTCCTATATATAGAAAGGAGGTATTTTCATTTGTATCATCCAAGATTTTTTCATTTGTGTAATGTAAAGGAGGCTTCCCCCTCGAAGAGGCTAAACTCTTAGGCGTTCAACTATCTTTTCTATCTTTTTGTGAGATGGTTTCATAACATTTGGTATCAGAGCCATTTGGAAGTGTTGTTTCTCCTAGCCTTCCACAACCTACAAGGGTTACATCACAAAAATTGGAAGAAAAAAGAGAAAAAGGGCTCTGTTACAATTGTGATAGCAAATGCACTAAAGGTCATAAGTGCGGCGAGAAGAAATTATTTTACATAGAATATGAAAAGGAGGAAGAAAAAGATCAAGAAACATCAAAAGAAGAGGATATACACCACGACCCCACCCCAGAGAAAGAAGAAATGAATCAAACCATATCTTGTAAAGCACTGGCAAGAATTACCACTCCTTAAACTCTCAAGATAGAAGGACATATCATGAAGAAAAAGGTGCAAGAAGTGAAAGATCACATCGAGAAAGAAGAAATGATTCCAACCATATCTTGTAATTCATTGGTCGAAATTACCACTCCTCAAACTATCAAGATAGAAGGACATATCAAGAAGAAAAATGTTCAAGAAGTTGAAAGATCACATCGAGCATCAAGAAATGAATCGACCATATCTTGTAAAGGATTGAAAGAAATTACTACTCCTCAAACTCTAGAGATAGAAGGACATATCAAGAAGAAAAAGGTTCAAGCAGTGAAAGATCGCATCGAGCATCAACAACAAGTTCTCCAACTTTTAAAGGATAACGCCACTTCGATGCAAAATCAAATGAAACAATAGGTAGATCAACATCGTAGTGAAAAATGTTTTGATGTAGGTGATTGGGTGTTTTTACTGCTACATCTCAAGCAAGCTATTTATGAGAAGGAAATGTTGGCAAGACTACATGCACTTAAAAAATGGTGACCTTACCGAATGGGAAGACTCCTCAAGGACGAAGATGTGGAAGCATTGTTTTGTGTTATTTCTATTATCCAACTAGATTGGATAAACGAAGCAAGGGATGAATGGAAGAAGGACAAAGAAGTATGGCCACTTATTCAAAAGTTTCAAAAGATCCCAATTTAAACAATATTGCTAGAAATTGAAGAGGAAGGAAAAATCATATTGGAACCTGGAGTAGTCACAAAAACAAGAACCCGACAGCTACGAAATCGATCAATTTCAGAGTATCTCATCAAGTGGAAGAACTTACCCGTGGAAGATTCCACATGGAAGGACAAGAATTTTATACAAAAGCATCAAGAACTACTCAAGCATTGAGGACAACTCTTTTTGAAGGAGAGGGGCATGTTAGGCCCCTATACTACTAGTGTAACCCCTTATTGTTATTAGTACAATGCACTTATTATATGATGTACCCATGTAGTGCCCATATTGTTACTATTGTGCCCCATAGAAGCCCGCTATTATTATTATTGTGCCCTTACATTATTATTGTTATGTCAACTCTGATTATGTTATGACCCCTTAGACTCCTATATATAGAAAGGAAGTATTTTCATTTGTATCATCCAAGAATTTTTCATTTGTGTAATGTAAAGGAGGTTGTCCCCTCGAAGAGGCTGAACTCTAAGGCGTTCAACTATCTTTCTATATTTTTGTGAGCTGGTTTCATAACAGAATCAAGATGATTAATGCAGTTAGAGATCAATGTGACAGAGGCTAGAGCAATCAGATACTGAAGAGCACAAAGGTGCAGAGTTTTCAGTTGACAGAGGCAATAGCAGTCAGAGACTTTGATGACGGAGGCATCATTCTAATTCAAGTTGGATATTTTTTTGTTTCTAGAGTTGTTGGAGCAACAACACTAGGCAGAAGTGTTGCATGCAGAACATTCCAAAGGTTCAGGATCAGGTTCGAGTCAAATGCCTTTCTTGTTGAGAGGGAGTGTTGAAAATAGCAACAAGAAATGCTAAAACTAGAAATGCTATAAATAGCATCTCAGGTACCAGCGTTGGAAATAGCAACAAAGAATGATAAAATATAAATCCTAAAAATAACATTGTAATAAATAGAATTTCTGGATACATTCAAATTTTAGTTAGTCCTTGAACTAAAATTGAGAACTAAAATTCGAATTTGATCTTAGCTGCTATTTGTAAAATTATTAATTAATTCATATTGAGTTAATTAGTTGTAGGAAATCAAACATGAAGTCTATGTGAAGACATGCAACAGTTTCTCCATTGATTGAGGAAGTTATCCCTTGATTAAAAGAGATCAAGATGAGTTGTACTTTGAGTTGTAATTAGTTAGCTCAGTTATCTGAGTTAAGTCTAATTAGATTAGTTCCAATAGTTTGTGAAATTAATTGTGAGTTTAATTAGTTAATGCATGCATGCATGTAACTGTTGCACTTCAGATAACTGAATATTCTCTCATAAATAACTCATGCATGTCAGTTCAATCAGAGACCCAATTGAGATTAGAGGATGGGACAGTGTACTATCATTTAGAGGATTTCTCCTATATAGGAAACTCATCCATGCAGAAGGAATTATCTCCTTCAGGATTTCACAGTTACTACTAAGCCAAGTGAGCAGTGTGAGGTAGGAATTCACACAAGTGGAAGCACTGGACCCCAGGAAAAACTGTGTAAGGGAATAGGAGGCTTGGAGGGCAGAGGAGAAGGTTTGGAGAAGCCTTTGACAGTCTATGAGTAGCATTGTTTGATTGCAGAGAGAGTAGGATAGCTTGAGAGCTAATTCCTTTTGTAATACTGAACATATTTCCACTTGTATGATAATATAAAGATTGGGATTTTAGGTTGAGGCTTTCCGCAAGTTATGCTTCTGTGTTCATGTGTGATTGATTTCTCATTCTTAGTTATATGTGTCCTATTTGATCTTGCTCATATTCAATTAAGCTTTTGTAAGTTTGTTGTAGAAGTAGATCTTGTATTTTTCTTTAGTATATTGCATAATCCGTTGATCTACAGTGGGAATTTCTATAGATATTGTGACAAAAATAAGGTCTATTATTATTAATTTCCTTTCTTGGTGCTTCTTTACTTTTTGAATGAGTTCTTGACAACATCAACATAACTTTTGGTATCTTCTTCATTTTCCTTTTATGATGGATTTGTTCTTGATTCAGCCTTGAAATTATTTTGATTCTTTGAAGCTTTGAAGGATAATTCTTTCATATTATACCTTCCTTTTTGTCCTTATTTTATATGAAGTGAGAATCCCACGAAGATCATCCATATTCAAATTTCTAGACCCTCCATTTTTTCAATAGTTTATACCTTTGCATCGGATCTTAAGGAGAGAGATCTTACCTCCTTATGTAAAATAATTGGTTCATTAAATTCTTCCCATATTACCCTAATAGAATTTACAGTCACATTCACATAAAGGATGTATGGTGAAATACCTTCTCTTAGGTCCCTATAGTACACTTGTAGCCCTCATATTGTTATTATTGTGCCCCATAGAAGCCCACTATTGTTATTGTTATATCCCATAGAATCCCACTATTGTTAATTTTGTGCCCTTACATTATTATTATTATGTACGACCTAATTATATTTTGACTGCTTGGACTCCTATATATACCAAGGAGGTCTTGTCATTTGAATCATCCAAGAATTGTTCATTTATGTGATGTAAAGTAGGTTCCCCCTTGAAGAGGATTATTTTCAAGTCATTGATATATATTTTCTTCTTTTTTGTGACTTGGTTACATAACATTTTGTATCAAAGTTGTGGATCCTATGGTTTTGCTTCTTCAAATCAGTTATCTTGAAATTTTTGCTATAATTGTTTTATTTATTTTTTGCGAGGCTTCAAAAGCTGAAATTTTCGCCATGTGGAATCGAAATCTTCATGAACATCTGTAACAATTTCATATATTGGTTCACTATATTTTTGGAGATATGGTCCAAGGAATTTAGGGTTTCTACATGCTCCATAATTCAGTCTCAAATAAGTGCTCCGAGAAAAATCATCATAACTTTCTCTTAAAGCATTAAATTTGAATTTTATAAAAAGTGATAGAAAGTGAATATAATGCAATATTTTTTGTATAATTTTTAGGGCCAAAGGTTAAAATACATGGTATACCACATAAGTTCACTCTTATGAACCATTCCACAATGAAGTCATCGTGGGATATTTGGCATAACTTCATCTTAAGGACTCCAATATTGGTATAACCAGTGGGGTTGGAAAGAAGACACATACGACTACCTCAAGATACAATTTCAGACTTTGGGAGCCTAAAATCAGTAAGATACAACAATTTTAATTCATCCTTATTAATAATCTCAAAATCAAACTTTTAAAAGGCGTTTTTTTTTAAATTTCCCTAACTTTTGTTTGAAAAATCATTTTGAAGTTATTCAAAGGGAATACTGAAGCACAAATATCATTATCTAGTTCTAGTATACCTTGCAACAAAAAAATGTATACACCCAGTAATCCGACAGAAAGCCCTACTATGATGCATGAAGAAGAGGAAGAAATGGAACACAATATATCAAAATTACAAGACCTAATGCAACAAATTTCACTCTCACAAAGAGAAACCAAATATGAATTGGATGGTTTAAAAGAAAACATGGAAGGTTTAAACGATGGTTTAAGAGAATACATGGTAGTTTTTAAAATATGCATCAATGCGATGAATGCCAAGTTGGAAGGGTTGAAAGAGTTGTTGCAAGAAAGGCTTCCTAGTGGTGATAAGGTATTCCATGAAAATCTTGATGAGGAAAAAAGCAATATGGATTATGATTTTAGAGACTTCAATGTTGGGTCTAAGACCCACCACATTCCAAAGATCAATATGAGGAAGTTTGATGGCAAGGATCTGATAACATAAATACTACAGATGGAGCAATTCTTTGATCTACATGGTGTTCAACACACAAAAGGTACACATTACATCTTTATATTTAGAACCCAATTAATTTGTATGATATTGGTGGATTTGTTATCATTAATTTATTGTCAGTTGGAAAATTTTTACAGAGGAATTAAAAGCACATTATGATGATGAAAAGAGAAATACCTTCTTTAGCCAAATGATAAATCTCAAGAAAAGGGCTCAATTGGGGAGCACATTGATGAATTCCAAATATTGAATATCAAGGTAGTTGATATTCTGGAGGAGCATTTGATTGATATCTTCATAGTGAATTTAAATGATAACATCCAACATGAGGTTTTATTTTGGGAAACTAATTCATTATAGAATGCATTCAGGGTGGCAAGAAAGGTTGAAAGCAAAATTATGGAAACATGGAGGTCTAACACTCACAACTATAAATATGGAAGCGTTGTCACTCCTATAATCCCACAACCTTAAAGGTTTACACCACAATAACTGGAGGGAAAAAAGAAAAGGGGTATGTTTACAATTGTGATAGAAAATACACTAAAGGTCATAAGTGTGTTGAGAAGAAATTATTTTACATAGATTGTGAAGAGGACGAAGAATAGGAACAAGAAACATCAAAAGGAGAAGATATACACCAAGAATCAACCCTAGGGGCTAAAAAGGAAGAAATGAATATGACCATATCTTGCAATTCATTAGTGGGAATTACCACTCCTCAAAATATCAATATAGAAAGATACATAAAAAAAAGTGTAATAGTATAAATTGATTCAGGTAGTACTCATATTTATTCATTGTAAGGTATCCAAGAATTTGAATTTATTTCTATATATAGCACTAGAGTGTTAAGTGATGGTTGCAAATAGAGGAACTATAAATTGCTCAAGGAAGTGCCATAATATCAATCTAACCATGTAGGAATATGTATTGAATAGTCTAGTTCTTGTCATACCAATGGGTGGTGCAGATGTTGTATTAGGAGTCCAATGTTTACAATATTTTGGGATGCTAACTTTTAATTTTCAAGAACTTTTCTTGAATTTTTTATCAAAAGGAAAGGAATTTAAAATAAGTGATATCACAGGGAAACCTTGGAAGATAATAAATTATAATGGTATGGAAAATCTTTTGAAGAAGGAATAATGAGGGGTAATTTCACAATTATATTAACTAGATGTTCAAACATCTAAGTCATTCATTTCTCCAGATATCCAAAGAGTCCCTGACAAACATTCTAAGGTTTTTTAGACTTGTAAATGTCTCCAACCTATTTACAATCATTATGATGATATCAAGATGATTCTAAGAAGTGTTCGTCCAAACGTTATCCCTTACTAATATCATTTTTCCCATAAGAGTGCAATTGAATGTATGGTTGCGGAAATGCTAGAGGCGGGTATAATTCAACCTAGTCAAAGTTCTTTCTCATCTCTAGTAGTATTGGTGTGTAAAAATGTTGGATCTTGGCATATGTATCCAAATTATAGAGAGATCAACAAGATCAATATTAAAGATAATTTTTTGATTCTTATCATTGATGAATTATTGGATGAACTACATGGAGCAA
Organism: Pinus taeda; assembly: GCA_000404065.3. Lineage (NCBI taxonomy): Eukaryota > Viridiplantae > Streptophyta > Pinopsida > Pinales > Pinaceae > Pinus > Pinus taeda. Next base: position 203,744 of record APFE031192863.1, on the reverse strand, counting down.
TTTAGTTCATGAAACTAGATCTACATTCTGGATATCATCAAAATTGGAATGAAGATGAAAGACATTAAGAAGAAAACATTTAGAACTCATGAAAGTCATTATTGATTTTTGGTCGTGACTTTTGTCCTTAATAATTCACCTTCCACATTTCAAGGTTTGATGAATTCCACTTTCAAACCCTTCCTTAGCAAATGTGTGTTAGTATTTTTTGATGATATACTAATCTATTGCAGGTCTTGGAAGATCATGTTCAACATGTTGACAAGATGCTCAAACTATTCGAGGATATGAAATTGTATGCAAAATCCTCCAATTTTTCCTTTGGGGTATAAGAAGTGGAATATTTGGGTCATATTGTATCCCATGAGGGTGTTAAGGAATACCCTAACAAAATTAAAGCCCTGAACAAATCGAAAATCCCCACAACCTTAAGGCACCTTTGAGGATTTATGTGGTTGAAAGGGTATTATCACAAGTTTGTTAAGAATTATGGGAAGATAGTAGCACATGTAATAAAATTACTAAAGAAATATGCATTTTCATGGACTCCAAAAGAAACTAAGGCCTTTGAACATCTTAAAGAGAAAATGTGTCGAGCTTTGGTATTAGCTACACTGGAATTCACGAAAACCTTTATTGTGGAATGTGATGCCCTGGTAAATGGCATTGGTGTTGTTTTAATGCAAGAAGTCCCATTGCTTTGGAAAGTCATCCAATAAAGGGAAAGTATTTAAAAATATCAATTTATGATAACGATATGTTTGCAATATTACATAAACTATAGAAATGGAACCCTTACCTAATGGGAAGACACTTCAACATAAAAAATAGATAATGATAGTCTTAAATAACTCTTGGAACAAAGATTATCATTAAAAGAGAAACAAAAGTGGGTCACAAAGATGTTGGGTTATTACTTTAAAATCATCTAAAAAAATGGAAGAAAAATGTTGTTGTAGATGCATTCTCAAGAAGGGATGAGGATGTGGAAGCATTGCGATGTGCCACTTCTATTATCCAACTTGATTGGATAACTAAAGTAAGGGATGAATGGAAGAATGATGAAGAGGTATGGACACTCATTCAAAAGTTGCAGTAAGATCCCAGTGCATCTTATTCATTTATTTGGAAAAATGATTCACCATGGTACAAATATTGTCTATATCTAGTAAGAACTCCAAACTTAAACAAAAGATTCTTTTCGAATTTCACACCTCTCCTATATGAGGGCACTCGGGATTTAAAAAAACTTACCACAAGGTCAAGAAGGAATTATTTTGGGATGGACTTAAATCTAATATTTAGAATTTTGTGACAGAATGTTTGGCTTGGAGAAATAATGAATTTGAGATAGTTAAGGCCCAAAGTATTTTACAGCCATTAGCCATTCCAAGTCAACATTAGGAAGATGTCTCAATGGGTTTTATTGCAGGTTTAGTGAATTCTAAAGGAAAGAGTATCATCATGGTGGAAGTTTATAGACTTAACAAGTATGCATACTTTTGTACACTATCACGTCCTTTAAAAGCTAGTACAATCGCTACTACATCTATGGAAACCAAAAAAATATTGTAAGTTATAGAGATCCCATTCTAACTAGAAATTTTTGGACATAATTATTTTCTTGTCTTGATACTCAATTAGCTCATAACTCATCTTATCATACTCAATCTAATGGGAAAAATGGGATAGTAAACAAATATTTGGAAGTACATCTTCATTTCTTTGTATATGATAAACAAATAGAGTTGATCAAGTTTTTACCCCTAGTAAAATGGTGCTATAATACTTCCTTCCATATTACAACAAAAATGACCCCATTTATGGTGCTTTATGGATATCATACACCATCCATCACATTTTCTTTAAGAAAAATATCAAGCAATGGAAGATCACATAAAACATAAAAAACAATATCTCCAACTCTTAAAGGATAACCTGACTCTAACACATAATCAAATGAAAAAATAGGTAGATCAACAATGCAATGAAAGATTTTTTGATGTAAGAAATTGGGATTTTTTATGAATACAACATACAAACAAATTTCCTTCAAGAAAGCTAAGAAGGATTATAAATTATCACCGAAGTACTATGGCCCTTACAAGGTGTTGCAAAAGCTTAGAACTATGGAATACAAATTGGACCTATAGACATCTTCGTGAGTACACCTAATTTTCCATGTTTCATGCTTAAATAAGGTTATAGGTGACAAGCTTCTAGTTCAAACTGTATTTCCAAAACTTGATGAAGAAGGTAAAATCATATTGGAGATTGAAGCAATCATATAAACAAGAATCCAACAACTACAAAATAGATCAATTTTAGAGTATCTCATTAAGTGGAAGAACTTACCTACTGAAGACTCGACATGGGAGGATGACTATTTTATTCAGAAGCATCTAGAACTATTCAATCGTTAATGAAAACACCTTTTTGAAGGAGATGGGCATGCTAGGTCCCTATAGTACTAATGTAGCCCCAAAATTGTTATTGGTGTGCCCCATAGAAGCCCACTATTGTTACTATTGTTCCCTTGCATTGTTATTTTTATGTAGGCCCTAATTATATATTGACCCATTAGACTCCCATATATACCAAGGAGGTCTTGTCATTTGAATCATCCAAGGATTGTTCATTTAGTTGATGCAAAGGAGGATTCCCCCTCGAAGAGGCTTATTTTCAAGTCATCCATCTATTTTTTCTTTTGTTTTGCGATTTGATCACATAAAATTCCACTTTTGTTTCTATAATATTTTCTTGCATTTCACACTCTTCTTCAGTATCATTGTACTCAAAATTTTCATATGGATATTTAGTAGAAAAATTTCCCATTATAGCACAATTAAAACATCTGAATCATAACTTACCTTTCATGTTTTTGATAACCTCTTTTCATCTTTCTCACAAAGTATACTTCTTTTGCAGCTAATTCATTATTGGAATAATCATCGACTTTAAGTTCTTTCATATTATTTGAAAATTTGAAAGTTACTTCCTTCATAGTAGACTTTCCTTTTTTATCCTTATTTCATATGAGGTGAGAATCCCATGTAGATAATCCATATTCAAATTTTGATATCCTGCATTTTTCAATAGTTGATACCTTTGCATCAAATATTAAAGAGAGAGATCTCTTCTCCTTATGTACAATCATTAATTCATTAAGTTATTCTTTGGTTACTCTAACAATATTTATAATCACATTCACATAAAGGAATTATGGTGAAATAAATTCTTCAACATTCATATTCAAGCTCTTAAAATGTCTTTTATTGGTTTTAAGTTTTTCACTCTTCCACTTTGTCACCTCCTTCATAGTTATTTTGAAGTTTGTCCTAGATGTCCTTTGTAGATTCACAATGAAATACTTTGAGAAATTCTAATTATAATAGACCACAAGATATTACTTTCACTTATTTCAAATTATTTACAAAAACATTCCTACCATCTTGGACAAATGGAAATGTTTTTGGAGATTTACAACCATCACAGGGGCTTCACTAGGGGATAAATACCATACCAGACACATTCATATTGGGGATGTGTACTCAGGAAAAATGACATAATATGTTGAGGATATAATGGGGGTAAAGGGTTTTCATATTGGCAGGTATAAACAATTCAGTTCAAATTTAATGAAAAAATATAAAGGGGTATAAAAAATGTTAATGAAAAAATGGATACCTACAATATCTAGTGAAAGTACGGGTTGTTTTTAACTGGGAAGGTGTTTTGGGTTAACATTGGTAGCGGGTTGAATAATGTGATTTTTAGAGGCATTTCCTAATATCTTGTCAAATTAAGGGTATTGTTATTCTACAAACGTATGTGATAGGTCATAGGTTCATTGAGTGAAGCCCCCGTGACAAGCATCAGCTACAAATTTACAAATATCAAAACCAAGAGACATTAGGTAAATCCTCATCCTCAGCCTCTAGAAGGCATAAATTTTTCCATCAAATAATGGATCTCTTCTTGTGAAAGAACCTTCATGATTGGTCATGGTCCCTCTCAAATCTTCCTTGTAGTGGTTGTGCTTTTTCTGAAGGAACCTTCTCTAATACATTTTTTTTTATTCACAGTTATACTAGGATGGGGGTGAATCAATAGAAGATAATTTATTGCTTATTTAAACATTAATGAATCATACCAAAAAAATATCACATGTTGGGCAAAATAAATAAAAAAACACTCATTTTTAACAACTCTTTGTAGGCACCAACCTATTGGAGAAACCTTTGTAGGCACCCACCTACTATTTAAAAATTTGTAGGAACCAACCTATAGGAGACACCACCACACCCTGTGCCCCTACCACAAGATTTGTAAACACAAACCTATAGTATACAAGTTCCCTCTACTAGAATATTTGTAGGCACCAATCTATAGGAGACACCAATCCCTCCCATTGAAAGATTAGTAGGAAACAACCTATAAGAGAGACCAATGTCCCCATTGTAATATTTGTAGGCACCAACGTACACAAGACAATAATCAACCCTACTAAAATATATTTAGGTACCAACCTACAAGTGATACTAATCTCATTTAATGGAAGATTTGTAGGAACCAACCTATAAGAAACACCAATCCCCTTTACTATGAGATATTTATAGGAACCAACCTACTTCACTAAGTCTACTTATTACTTCTCCCTTCACTAGGTTTTTTACATACTTTTTCATTCACCAAAACTAATTGTTTCTTTTTCCTTGACTGGGTCCACTTGTTGCTTCCACATTTTTGAGGTTTGTTCTCCAAAAATTCATTGTTTTTGGAAACTTCCCAAGAACAAAATTTTACAACATGCAACGTATCCAATTTTAAAAATATGACTATAAATTTTTTACCTAAGGCACTTATGTATGTCTCTTCATATATCTAAATTTTTCACAGTCTAAACTTCATAGATAAAAAGTTCTATAAAATATTCCAAACTGAGTTGTTCGAAGTTGATTTTAGGACTATTCAGTAACCCTAAATTCCACCTCACAATAATTTGAACTTATCGTGAAACAAAGTATGAAATATATGCCACATATACTTAGATATCCCTCTACTTCCTGCTCTATATTTCACAATCATAAATATATTAGAAAAAAGTCTATAAGGATAATGCTAAGCTAACCAGTTTAAATGATATTTATGGAGAATTCAGGAACCGTAACTTCTTTAGAGTTCATCTTCCAAATAATAGAGAACTATAATATTAAATTTATGTCAAATTGACATGAATATATATTTTCCATGTTCTCAGTTTTACAGTTTGAAACATCACAAAAGAAAGGTTATAGTGAAAAGGCCAAGTTGACCTACTTGAAGTATATTTCAAGAGAATTCAAAAACTATAAGTTCCTTATATCAATTCTCCAAAATTACGTGGAAACAAAGTCTAACATCTATCCTATGGGTTCATTATTTCAAATCTATCTCCTCCACATTTCATGGTATGAAACATCATAGAAGAAAAGTTATATTGAAAATGTCAATCTTGCATGCTTAAAGCAAATTTTAGGAGCACTTAGAAACCCTAGATTCCTCAAACCGTATATCTAACATTATAATGAACCAAAGTATGAAATTTCTTCCACATGTACATGAAGCTCTTGCCTCTATCTCGTCCACGTTTAATCATCTAGAACATCCTCAAAAAAATCTTATAGTGAAATGTTCAAGATGACTCATTCACTCCACAAATCACATTTTTTCTACACCTTTAAGACCCCACAAGTATTCCCTAGATTTTGATGCACACTTGAGATCCCTTCTTTCTTGGATGGTCTTCAAATGAACTTAGATATCCTATATTTTTATTTTTATACACTCACTTATGGGGCCAATTTGTAAACATGGCTCAATCAACCTGTACCTTCTAGCTAGGCAGACCTGACAAAATATTTCATATGTCCTCATTCCCATGGAGTTATAAGGAGTTCCATGTACCTTTGGAAATCTCTTCGAATAATATTTTTGACTATATATTTTATGATCCCATTTGATCTAGGAATTTAAAGTAAAAATATCTTCAAATATAGGGTATCCGAACAATATTTCTAACATGCAATCTTTATGTTCTAAATTTCTAATCTGTCGTCCTTGGAATCAATGAAAAAAATATTTTCAACAATCTATCCATTTTTCATTGGTGACAGCCCTTCATAAATTCTATAATAATATTGGAGTACTCACTAACCTTTAGTTGGGAATCCATCTCAGTCTCTGCCTAAATTTGACATTCTTGGTATCCCCTATTGAAATTTGAATACAAGCAAGAATTCTTAAACATGATAATTTGATTCGAGTGGATATTGGTGGCTACTAGCCTGTTCCACTTGGTATCCCAAAATTATTTCTTTCATTTTCCTTAATTTTAGCACACTTTACTATTTTCAGCTCCTAAACTTTAAGAGTCGTTTTGAGGCCCTAAACGATGTTTTTTTTGGAGAATAGGTAGACCCATAACAAAATGTAGGGATATATAGTTGAAATTTATTATCCTCATATATATATTTTTCTAATGAGGTATCATAGGCATCAAAAAAAGATTGTATGCCAAAGGTACGACCCTTGGAGGTTGATGTACCAACTAACCCCAACAAGGCCCATAAAATTTTGGCACTTCATATCCTAGGGTTAGGTTTATGAATGTTTATGGTTTTTCATTATTTCTCAATAATAAAATGGCCTCCAAACCTCATTGTAACATTTTCGAAAGAAACTAGCCACCTCATCTCTTCTCAGAGATAAGCTACCATCACCCATGTTAGCTTATTACCATTCTCCATGTAAATAGTTTTCAATACATTTTTTTAATGAACTGAAGTTTTGTTTTCATTGTAGTTATGTGTTTCTATTTATATCTATATTTCATTTCATTCCTTCATAAATTTGGATCAGTGGTATGGGAAAGGTTTGCTATTTTTTTTTTTTGTGCATGTCCCCAATGAGGTCAGGGTATAAGGAGTTGGGACTTGAACTAGTTGAACCTTTGCAAGACCATCCATGCCAACACTAACAACCTCTCATGGAAGAAGAAAGGAAAGATGAGGGAGCAAGAGATCTTACCAAACTATTTCTCCAAAAATCCCTAAAGTGGAAAAGGAACAAGATAATGGACATCTTTGTTGAGATCCTTTAGTGGATTCCCATAGGTGATGCATCTTCACCCAACAATCTCTTTGGGGGCACCACCCCCTTCAAGGTACAAGTTAACTTCGATATCCCTATATTCAAAGGTCAAATAGATGCATATGTTGTAGATAAATGTTTGAATCTGCTGGAAGGTTATACTTTGGTCCATAGTTTCTCGGATAGGGAAAATATTACTTTTGCATTGCTTAAGGGTGCCCCCGATGTCAAGGACCAATGGGAACTTACTTTGAGAAAAGGTACAGGGAACCTTCTTTATTTATAACAACACCCACTTGGACCCCTTTCTGAGATGTTATCAAGGAACACTATTACCTTGTGGAGAGCTATGAGGAAAAGTACATATAATGGAATACACTATGACAACAAAAGGACCAAGATGTGAATGGGTTCACAAATATTTTCCATACTCTATGCACAAAAATATGTATAAATACTAAGCGACATCTAGTGCTCAAGTACCACAACTGTTTGCAAAAATAAATTCCGGAAGAAATCGAGCTCCTGGACATCTCCTCGCTTTTTGAAACTTACCAATATGCTGCCAAGGTTAAAAAAATAAATAAATAAAAGAAGCATGACTTTGGATCTATGAATTAGAAGTAGGGAAAGAAAACCAACAAACTATAGAACAAAGCAGTGCTAAGGTGGAGCAGCCCAAGACAACCCATCGAAGCCACAAGAAAAGAATGGCACCATGAAGATGAAGAAGGATACAAGAAAGTGGTGTGAGTTCCACAAGAGCCCCACTCACAACACAAAATGTGTGCCATGTTAAGCAGTCATTAGTGGATGAGCTAAAAGCTTAAGAGTATGATGCATGTTATGATTATGAGTCAAAAACCAACAAGGGGAAGTAGATTATTGATGCACAATCGAGTGACACCATTTCCACAACCAAGGTTTAGAATATTGAGACTAAAGATCCAGAGGAGGGGGAGCATCTCTTCCACTCATAGATCAAACAAAAAAGTACCAAGTATATGCCATAAGAAAACTCATACCTTAATGTATCTCAGGGGAGGCTATCTTGTCTGCACAATCGATCCATATTAGCATGATGTAACTCAACAACATATCAACTCAAATATAAATAATTTCATGATATCCATAACATTAACTAGCTAACATGTTCACATGATAAACTCATAACGTTCATGCCTAACAATCAAATATGCACAGTCAATCTGGATTAGTGCAACACCATATCACAAATATGTCATCTCATACCTGAATATCATAACCATAACCATTTGCATAGGCCCATCCAATTAGCATGATACATATAACATCAAGATCTTAATGTAATAACTCTAATAATCAAGTTACTAGCATATAACAACACTAACTTGACATATAACATGCTCATTAAGAACATATAACCTAATCATTGAGATAACTACAATTACAGATATACCATATTCGTCAATGACATATAACATAATCATCAAGTTAACTAACATATAACAACAACAACAATGCATGCAACCATGGGTTACTCTCATTCATGATTATCCAACACATGTGCATATGACTACACTAACTAGAATTTATAATACATGTAACCATAATAACAATAAATGAAAAACATGTATATAACCCTAATGTATATAACAATCCATTAACTAAAGTCTTGCTTGCCAAACATATAATACCTATATGACAATCTACTCTTACCCCAAGGTCTAATGCGACAACCTCATTCTGATGATCTGCATCTCTTGCTCTATCTCATCCAATACATTAGCCTCATAACACACCAATAGCGTCATTATGACCTAAAACACATATAATGACCTCACAATTCATGTGTGACCTACTATACATGCATAACCATAACCATGACAATGCATGCATATCAACATATAGACATTGACATGAATAAAAAATGCATATGATGACAAATTCCACAACAACACCATCAACCTTCACATGGTGACATCACTACAACTATGATAAACACCATGGAAATGCAATAATCACATGGAATACAAGCATAAGATACATATATGCAACCAACATGAATGCATGACCAACACACTGCCCATTCATTTTGAGGGGCGAACCATGCTTTGGTACCACTCTGTAACATCCCTCCTTCCACATTTACCCAAGTAATCAGCGAACTAGTGTAAACATGAGTCCGAGTAGTTACTATGATATGTTTCAACCTCCTAAGTCACTTTAAAGAAATGGAACTAATGGAAACACACCATATAGACCTTCCACATCTACAACAGGACTCCCAGGAACCATCCCAACCTTTCAGGTAACCAACCCCAGGTCATACTGATTTTTTAGACCAATTAACCCCTGGACGCTTCAATGAGATGGGCATGCCAACATCCGGATGCTCCCACAACATGGTGTGCCATCGTCTAAGGACTATTTTTCTCAGTCTTATGCCAACGTCCCTAGGATTCGAGCCAGTTTTTCACACCCAGAGCCGAGGTCATTGCCCAAAACTCAATGACACTTTTAGAATCCATGATTTACATAATAATATGACTTGCAAATGAAAACTAACTCTAGGACTAGGCTTAACCATCCCCAACCGGGACTGAAATTCTGTCAAACACTTGGCATCAATGCAATATATAGGAAATGAATACAAGATAGAGCATAAATGATTGATAACTCATATGCGACTTGACAAGAAGGATGACCAACTTCTTCCCTTAACTGTTTTGACATCAATTAGGTCTTTAATTCATCATCCTTTTAATTATAATTAAATACATGAAATAACCATGACAATAACTAGGCATATAACCATTCCTATAACCAACATTAAACCATGAAAATAACAAAGAGATAACAGTCATTAAATCCACATATTAACAAGTACAAAATTAAGAGAACTTAGCTTTTATTAAACATAGGAACATTTGACCAGGTTCAGGATTTCCATGTACCACCTGATCGTAGACATGGTTGAACCAAATCTTACTTTCAGCTAGTCACCCCCATTCCATATTCCAAGCATGAATGTGGGATCTGATGGATAAACCAATCCAAAAACAACCAAGGGAATCCATAGGTTAAACCATCTCCCCCATCACCAAACCGTGATCTCACCAAAACTGGCATGGAGATTACAAAACCAAATCAAGCTATGAATACCTTCAGACTCCATCACTATCCTTAAGGAATTTTTTGTCTCCTTGTCTCTCAGGATTTACCGCAATCTGCACGGTATCACTAGGCCCTAAGTGGAAACTCCACCCTAAGGCTTTACCATGTATCTCTCCAAAATCGGTTAAGGGATTCCTAGGCTTTTGGGATTTTCCTGATACCACCACCACCCTAGATTTTGAAACCATCCTGCAATTCCAAAGCTCAAAATCGAGAAAAAAATCCCATCACACCATGGCTATCCAGAAAAAGTCAAGGCTAGGATGAAAACGACTGTCATAGCTCAACAAAACCATGCCACCAAAAGCAAGGGAACCATATTGATGGCTTCTATATCAACAAAACATAGTGTTGTTACAGGCTCTCTCAACAAACTATAGTGTTGTTACAGACTCTCTCAACAAACTACAATGCTATTACAGGTGGAACAACAAATCCTTGCTCCCACAAAGAAAACTACAGTGCTGTTATAGGAAGAACAAGAAATCCTTTCTCTCACAACAAACTACAGTGTTTTTTCAGGCTCTCTAAACAAACTAGAGTGTTGTTAGAGGCTCTCTAAGAAAAATACAATGTTGTTATAGTCTCTCTCAACAAACTACAATTCTATTCTAGGAGGAACAACAATTTGTTTTGTGTTTTTTTTTTTTTTTTTTTTTTTTTTTTTTTTTTTTTTTTTTTTTTTTTTTTTTTTTTTTTTTTTTTTTTTTTTTTTTTCAGCCACGTAGTCTATAAAAATACAGTTTAAAGATCCCATCGTAACTCCCAAACCAAGGATCTTTCCAGGAAATATTTCATGAGTTATAAAATATACCCTGCTCTGCACAAAACCCAGATGCCGGAATTTCTAATTTCGTCTTCCTTTGATAAAAAATTGACCCGCAAAATTGATGACGATTTTCCTTTACGAATTTTCTTTCTTCTGTTTGCTTGATACAAAGTGCTCTATATTCTCGAATCTATAATGTAAAATGACTCTTTCCAATACACAATATTGGATTCAAAAGTATTGGATTAGAAGATTAACGAAATTATGGTTCTCCAGGTCCTCATTTAAATGTAAATAACAAAGAAAATACACTGCAAGAATTCCTCATTCAACGCAGTAATTTAAAGACCAAATCAATTTCAATCTCCAGATATTAATATTATGGCTCACAAACCTCACAAAAAGATATGAAAATAATAGTCTCACACACACTTTCAAATTCGATTTGCTCATTCAAAAAGCCACTGGTCTAAAAAATGTTTTACAATTAACTTCAATCTCACACCAAAACTTCCAACACCCAAAATGTTCCTCCTCTCTCCTTCAAAACTAAAAGAAACTGTCCAAGAAATGAGTTCATGGATGTGAACCAATTTTTGTTAGCCCTAAATACCTACTAGCTATTAAATCATTTATTTTAATTAGATATTCCTAACTAATCTTAACTGAATATAAAAAACAATTTCATAAATAAACTTTAAAATGTTCTAGCCTTGACATGTGATCAATCCATCACATTGCTAAGCTCTTGGTCTGACTTTAATAACTTATCATTTTTGTGTGCTTGGCCTAATGGACCTGCATTAGACTCCCCAATAAAGAAAATTTTATGAGCTCCTTGTCAGATGATCCTCTATAGAATGACTTCCTTTCTGTAGTGTTGTTTCATCCATCTAAGTATAATCTTCCATCACATGATCTTTCCACTTTACAAGATATTCCAAGTATTTTTTCCTTATGGTCTTCTTAGCAACACATGTATCCAAAATCTATTCATCCCCTAAACTCCTTTCCACAGGAATTTTCTTCAGCCACTGTTGTTCCTTTCCTTCATCCTGGTCAAGATTCCCAAAATCTTGATCCGCATCACCAATTATGTAGGGATACAAATCTTCTACACTAAAAATGGGTGAAATGTCAATTCCTGGAGGTAACTCTAGCTCATAAGCATTCGTTGAAAACCCGTGGAGGACCTTACAAGGTCCTATCTTCTTCATTTTCAATTTTTATATTCTCCCCTTGCAAACCTCTTTTTTCTTAGGTGAGCTAGGACCATATCTCCCACTTCAAACTTTACCTCTTTCCTGCGTATATTTTCTTATTTCTTGTAGTTGTGGCTTATATCTTGTAATCTTTGTTTTACTTGCTGATGCAACTCACTCATGCTTGTTGAAAATTCCTCTCCATCAACACTTCTATGCTCAAGCTTTCCCAAGTCTCTTAGCTCACAAATTCCCCTCGGATGCATGCCATACAAGGTCTAAAATGGACTATATGAAAACTCAGCCTGGGTTAGGACATGATCCCACTACTTTAGTCGGTCACCTACTAAACTCCTCAATAAATTACCCAAACTCTTTTTTATAGCATCTATTTTCCCATCAGACTGTGGATGATAGACTGAGATAAAATTTAGCTTAGTGCCAAGTTTCTTCCACAAGGTTGTCCAGAAATGTCCAATGAATTTTGTGTCCCTGTTAGATATTATGCTTTTTGGAAAACCATGTAACCAAACAATCTCATCAAAAAACAAATTAGCCACATCGATAGCATTACTAGTTTTGAAACACATAATGAAATCATCCATATTAGTAAATCTATCCACAACTACGAGGATTGAATCATTACCTCGTTGAGTTCTCGGTAAACCTAGAACAAAGCCCATACTCACCGAATCCCAAGGTCTATTGGGAATGGGTAATGGTATGTATAGTCCATCATTATGACTTCTCCCTTTCACATGTTAACATACCCTATACTTACTCACATACCTTTGTACATCTACCTTCATCTTAGGCCAAAAATAGAAGTGAATCAGCTGCCCAAATGTTTTCTCAACACCAAAGTGTCCAACCAACCCACCATTATGCTTTTCTTGGACCAAGTTTTCCCTCATTAAGCAATTGGGAATACATAGCTTATTATTCTTGAAAAATATCCCATTTTGCAACATAAACTCTTTCCATGGGCTGCTGTCCCAATTGATTGGATTATTACACGCTACAAAAGCTTCTCTAAAATCAGCATCGATGTCATATAAGTCCTTCAAATAATCAAAGCCTAAAGTTTGTATTTGACTTTCATACATGATTAAGCATCTCCTACTCAAGGCATCAACAACCTTATTTTCCTTCCCACTAATGTGCTTCAAAACAAAAGTGAAATTTTGAAGGAACCCCACCCACTTTGCATGTTTATGATTTAACTTATGTTGCTACATAATGTATTGTAAGGAAGAATTATCCGTGTATAGAACAAACTCCTTAGGCATCAATTAATGCCTCCAATGCTTCAAAGATTAAAACATAGCATAAAACTTTTTGTCGTAGGAAGAGTATTTATGTTTTGACTCTTTTAACTTCTCATTGAAACATGCAATGGGTTTATCTTGTCTCAATATAGCTCCAATGGATGTCCCACTAGCATCACATCTCACTTGAAAGGATTGATTGAAGTTTGGCAACTTCAACACTAGCTTCTTAGTGATATTCTTCTTCAATAGTTGAAATTTGTTTTTTCTATTGCTATTGTCCAATCAAATGGGTGCATATTATTCATGATGGTATCAATGATAGTTGCACAAATGCCACTAAAATTCTTGATAAATTTTCTATAGAAGCTGGCTAAGCCATGAAAACTTCTCACCTTAAAAATTTCCTTAGGTGAGGGCCAATTTACAATTGCCTCTATCTTTTCCGGATCCATTTTCAAGCCATCCTTAGAAATGACAAAACCCAAGTATGCAAGCTCACTCTTCATAAAAGAGCACTTATTCATGTTAATCAATAGATTTTCTTGTTGCAATATTTCTAAAACATACTTCAAATGCCTTAAGTGCTCTTCTTTAGTTTGAATGAAAATTAAAATGTCATCCAAGTAAATAATGAAAAACTTACCAATGAACTCCTTCAAGGCTTCATTCATCAGCCACATAAAGGTACTGTGTACATTTGACAAGCCAAATGGCATGACCATCCACTCGTACTAGCCTTCATTCGTCTTGAAAGTTGTCTTCCACTCATCTCCTTCTCTAATCCAAATTTGATGATAACCACTTTCCAGGTCAATCTTTGAGAAGCAAGTTGCTCCACCCAAGAAATCCATCATATCATTCACCCATGGCAATGGTAACTTGTAACAAATGGTGATCTTGTTGATTTCTCTAGAGTTAGTGCACATTCTCCATTCTCCACCCTTATTTGTACTTAATACTATAGGTATGACACACAGACTCAAACTTTCTGTTATTAGTCATTTGTCCAACAATTCTTGGACTTGCTTCCTCACTTCCTCATTCTCTTTGGGTGTCATGTGATATGCAATCCTGTTCAGAATTCCTTCTCCTGGTATCAAGTCTATGTGATGACTAATGCTTCTTTTGCGTGGAAACTCACCTAGAAATTCATCAACTACAATATCATGAAACTCATGCAACAACTTGTGATCTTCTTCCATCTGTTGTAGGAATTCCTTTCCACTAAATTCCTTTTACTGGTACAAGTGTGTGCTTGATGCCATCCTTTTCAAACTTATAACAATTTCTCTCTTTGTCATGTCTCACCTTCCTATCAAACTGCCATGGGCGACCCAAACGAATGTGACAAGCATCCATTGGCATTATGTCACATAGAACCTTGTCTTTATACACGCCTATCTGAAACTTGACTTCACTTTGTTCCCGCACCAACAATTGGAATCCTTTTTTCAACCACAATATCTTATAAGGTGTGGGGTGCTTAATATTTTTTAATTCCAATTTTTCGACCATGTATTAGGAAACTAGATTTTCTGTACTTCCATTGTCAATCACTAATTTGCAGAATTTTCCTTTTTCCTTACGCAGTGTCTTGAATAAGGATTTCCTTTCGACTGGTTTAGCAGTCTCCTTTGCTGGTTTTAAAAGGACTTTGTGCATCATCAACACCTCTCTAGTCTCTGGCACATTTTCTACCTCAGGTACTTGTGCCTCTACTACTTCGGTTTGAGCTATGTATGCAGCTCATTGTCCCGTATTGTCATTCTTAAGACATTCAAAAGATTGGTGACCCAATTTGTTACATTTGTAACACTGGTAGACAGTATCTTTGTCTCTTCCTCTACCTCTACCTTTCTGGTAAGGTCTTCCTCCTCTGCTTCCATCTTCTTTCTCTGATTGTGCTTGTTGATTTAAGTTGCCTTCATCATTGTTTTGCGCATGAAAATTTCCTCTCCCATTTTTCTATCCTTTCCCTTTGGAAAAGCCACATCCTCTACCAAAGCTTCGCTTCCTAGCTATACTTTATTCTAACTTCAAAATGCACTGGTATGCTTCCTCTATTGTCCTTGGAGAAAGTATGTTGAATTCATCTTGAATATTTAGCCTCAAACCATTGATATACCTTGATGTCTTCTCTGGGGTGTCTTCTACATAGCCTACTCTCAAATTCACCTTGTAAAACTCTTCGGTGTATTATCTCACTGTCATTATCTTTTGTTTAAGATTTTTTATCTATTTGTAAAGAGTTAGCTAGTAATCCTTTCATAAGAACTTACTCTTCATCTTTACCACCATTCTATCTTAGTTCTTAATCAATGGTTTGTCCTTATTCCTTCTTTCAATCTCTACATTATCCCACCATAGTGCAACATGGCCTTTGAATCTTGTCATAGCAAACTTGACTCTCTTATCCTCATCAATTTCCTCGTACTCAAAATACTTGGCCATCTCACTAATCCAATCTATTAGATTCTCATCTTTCAAACTGCCATCATAAATAGAGATTTCAGGCTTTGGCCTTGAACTTGAGCCCAATACTTCTCTCAATAACTTAATCTCAACAACATCTTCAACATGTGTTGCTCCTTCTTCTTCAAGTTCCTCTTCGGCCACACAAACATCTCCACCTTCAGGATCCCATTGTCTCCTTACTTCCATGGTTTCTAACCAAATTTGCAGTTTCCTTCTCTCTTTGTGGAGTTCTGCATTTCTTGTAGGTCTACCTCCTTGACCTCGTGCCCTTCCTGCTCGCCTATTTAGCTCTCTATACTATAGAGACCAACTATGTCAATGCTCTAATACCATAAATTAATGGTTGTTATCTCAACAAACCACAGTGTTGTTACAGGCTCTCTCAATAAAATCCAGTGTTATTATAGACTCTCTCAACAAACAATAGTGATGTTATAGGAGGAACAACAAATCTTTTCTATCACAGCAAACTACAGTGCTCTTACATGAGGAACAGTAAATCCTTGCTCTCACAACAAACTACAATGTTGTTATAGGCTCTCTTAACAAATTACAGCGCTGTCATAAGGTCTCTCAACAAACTACAATGTTGTTCAAGGCTCTCTTAGCAAACGATAATGTTGTTATAGGCTCTTTCAGCAAGCTACAGTGTTGTTACAAAAGGAACAACAAATTGGTTTTCTCGAGCCACGCAGTCTGTAAAAACACAGTTTAAAGATCCCTTCGTAGCTCCCAAAACAAGGATCCTTTTGGGAAATCACTGAAAGTTACCAAATAGACCCTACTCTGCACAAAACCCAGATGCCAAAATTTCAAATTTTGTCTTCCTTTGATCAGAAATTGACCCGCAAAATTGATGACGTTTTTCCTTTACGAATTTTTTTTCTTCTGTTTGTTTGATACAAAGTGATTTGTATTCTCGAATCTATAATGTAAAATGACTCTTTCCAATACACAATATTGGATGAAGAAGTACTGGATTAGAAGATTAATTGAATTATGATTCTACAGGTTCTCATTTAAATGTAAATAACAGAGAATATACAGTGGAAGAATTCCTCATTCAACACAACAATTTAAAGACTAAATCAATTTCAATCTCCAGATATTAATATTATGGTTCAAAAACCTCACAAACGGATATGAAAATAATTGTCTCACACACACTTATAGATTCAATTCGCTAATATAAAAAACCATTGGTCTAAGAAATGTTGTTCAATTAACTTCAATCTCACACCAAAACTTCTAGCACCCAAAATGTTTCTGCTCTCTCCTTCAAAACTAAAAGAAACTGTCCAAGCAATGAGTTCATGGATGTGAACCAATTTTCATTAGCCCTAACTACCTACTAGTTATTAAATCATTTCTTTTCATTATATATTTCTAACTAGTATTAACTGAATATCAAAAACTTTGTCACAAATAAACTTTAAAATGTTCTATCCTTGACATGTGATCAATCCATCACATTGCTAGGCTCTTGGTCTGACTTTAATAACTTGTCATTTTATGTGCTCGGCCTAATGCACCTGCATCACATACACCAACATGCAAAGTCATGCATGTCAAAACCATCTAGGAAATTACACATGCAATATGTTACTTGCAAGTATTACTGCTCAAGCTGCTTGATCCTTCTCTTCCTTCCATGATCCTTTCTTTCCTTCCTTTCCTTTCTTTTCCCTTCCTTGTTACAAAGCTAGAGTGCTCCAAGAAAAATCTAAGTATCCAAGCGAGAGAGAGAGAGAGAGAGAATAATGGGAGAGCTCCAAAACTAAACTAACAAAAGGTTACCAACTGACCTTCAAAAGCCTTTTTCATCAATGAGGCCTCTATTTTCATTATTTTGCATTATTTTCCTTCAATTTCCTCCTCACATGCAGCCTATGACCTTTCACCTTCATTTTATCCTAATTTCATTTATTTTCATAAATAATATGCCAATCAATGCCTTATGCCTTTCCAAATCCTTTTCCAATTTCTGTATCCATAATAAATCGAATGAGCACCCACTATGATGTTTTTCCCACCATTCAACTTGGAATACGTGTCCCATGATCGTGGTCTTATATAATTTTACATGGATTTTTAACCAGGGCTATTACATTACCAATTGGATATTTATAAATAAAATGCACATGGCCTTGTTCGTTTCCACTACCACATCATCAACATGGCCCAATGTTTTCAAGTTTGGGTGGTTTTGGGTATCATTGATTTTGGTGAGGTCTGATCCTAGAGAAGAAAACACTTGATACTAGATTGTTGATATGTTGATAGGAAATGGGATGACATGTTAGAATTATTAGATAGGAAACCCTTTTGTGTCAATTTCTATGATTTTGTGGGTTATTACTATCGAAAGTGGAAGTCGAATAGAGAGGTTCCATTCCCCCAATTCCATGGCTCCTTAGTTTCAACTTCCATGTGATCACCATGGCCCATTACTTCCAGGTTTCGATAGTTCTAGGTATTGATGATTTCAGTAAGGTCTGATCATAGAATAAAAAACACGTGATACTTGATTCTCGATATTTTAGCATATCCTCATCATTAGACATGAAACCCTTCCTAATCACAAAGTTGAAAACACTTAATAGATGATAGCCAAAACATTAACAATTGATATGATGACATGTTAGTGTCATTACATAGGAAACCCTTTTGCACTAGTGTCTATGCTTTTGGTTTATGTTAGTACCAAGAATGAATGCTAAATACAAAGGTGCCATTACCCGAACACTCTCACTCCTTAGTTTCCACGGCCACATCATCATCATGGCTCACTACTTCTAAGTTTGTAGCATTATTACCTTTACTCTTGTTCATAATCTTCTTTTATATTCACCTGCATTACGAGAAATAACCCAAAACATAAATTAAATGAAAAAAATTAAAAAATCCAACCAAGAATCAATTGCTTTATAACGTAATCATTTTTTCAACATTTTAAAAACAAAATACTAAAAATTGGCTTGAAAAAAAATGTATACCAAAATTATAACATTTTACCAAAATATTGATAATACACCATGACACTACCCACCGCGCTTGTAACAATATAGAGGAAATTTTCCCACAACCGCTTACCTAATAGCCAAACTACAAATGACTCATATTTACACATCCACATAATTGCATCTCCATCACTCCATATCTGACCCCAATGAATAATACCCGATAACTAGTGTACTCAAGTGATTGTTCTTTAAATTCCAATTAACTAACAAATGATACAAGTTAAGTTTTGTTCCATTTATATTTTCATTGTTAAAGGATTAAAATTTGATTTTAAAAAAAAAAATCATCATTTGTTTAAGAAATAAGATTCATAAAATATGAATAATAGATAATGCATCACGTATATTTTTCTAGATATTTATTTTTGAAAGTTGTGTATTTCCTTGTGTTACATATATGGAGATTTTTTTTGGGTTAGAAATATCTATGGACAATAACAATGGTGAAATATTGTATATTTCTTTATGTTATACGTATGGATATTTTCTTTGGGTTAGAAATATCTATTGAGAATAACAATCGTGAAATAATGTGTAGGAGCACTGTGATTTATAAAGTTTCGAAGATTCAATTAATTAGTTAGTATTAGATTGGAAAGCATTATTTTCTTCCAAAATCAATTGTATATAAAAAGGAAATAAAGAAATAACTTTAGTGTATTATTATTTATTTAAAAGAAAGAAATAATTTTTTTATTATTTTTTTTCAATATTTTAATGTCTAAACTTAGTAATTAAATTTAAATTATTATAAGTAATTTTATACTTAAAATATATATCATTAAATATTATATAAAAGTATTCTACATCATATTTTATAAGCAAAATAGTGATACATTTGATATTAATTTACAAAATGTGTTTCTGAGAAATTGCTTTGTACTTTTCACAATTGAATCTTTGAATCTATCCCATATTTTTTTTAGATATTAACTATTTTTCCTATTATATATTGTGCGTAATAATGATAATATTAAAGTTGATAATTATTTTGATCTCTTTTTATTTATTCACATTAAAATAATTAAAAAATGAGAAAAATAATGTTTTGTACTTATTAATATTTGCTCAGTCTTGATTCCTAAAGAATTCGGTGTACTTTAGTGATGATTTTTTAGAATGAGGTGATGTGCTTAATGCGCTTCTTTAGAAAATACTAGCACAATTGGTTTTTTATTTAAGTTTTTGGTTAATATTAATTGAGTCTAACTTGATTGATTACAAGGAAGTATGGTTTCTTTCTCCAATCAAGTTCAAAATAACTCCTTGTATATTTTATATAAGTAGTCTATCCACTCATGAGCTATATATGACATAATCATGTCTTTTATATCTAAACTTATATTATAAAAACAATAATATTTATAATATAAAAACAATAATATTTAACTTGGGTACCATCTTAAAAATAAATAGAAGTTCCAAAAACGTTTCTCCTAAGACATAGTATGTAATTCAACATTAAATTTATATTAATATTTAATTGCTTTTTAAATAACACATGAGATCAACTCAATAATTAGAAACAAATACACCTTTCTTATATTAGACTATAGAACGTAATTCTTAGTGCTATAAAATAATATTCATCCATAAATCAATTCATCAATACCACATATATGATATATTTATTTTAACATCTCCCATCAAAAATAACTTGGAACTCGCTAAACGAATGGTGGTGTTAGAATTATGTGCACATGCAATAACAATTTCATAAAACATCATATTTCTTCCTCGAGATGCCATTACGAGATAAATTTGGTGCCCAATATTTAATACATTGATGCTTATGATTCACCCTCAATATGTAATGACATAATACCGATGTTCTTAATTCACTTCGTACGAAAATACCAATGTAATTAATATAATAACCATATTAATAAAAGAATGAAGATTTTTTTAATGGAATTCTGAAATGATACAGATGCAACATTACTTGCAACACAAATACCAAACAAAAAGAGACACATAAATAAGGTGCATTCTATTAAAAGGCCCTAAACTAAGGATTTGATGGATATAATGATGTGAAAAATTGATTTTATAACAATATATTATAATAGTGTCATTAACCACAGTTGTCGTTACAAAATTGGTATTGATACAGAAGCTTTGGATAGCAATTCTATATATGGCCCTTAACATTTATTAACAATCATTTAGATATATGAAACAAAGGAGCATTTCAAAAAAATACTCATATTGTAGTGCATATTTGGTTGCGTCCAACCTTATTCACCTTTTTTCATCCAATTCAAGGTGAGAGGGCATGGTTGGGTTTGTAAAAAATAAACAACTTTTGGACAAGAAGAAAAAAAACAACTTCAACCCAATATTCTTGGAATTCAATAGTAAATAAAGTATAAATAGAAGAGACATTACCATTTGTTTTTGTTCTAGATTCTAGATTTACGATAATTAAAATATATATATTATATATATATATATATATTGTTTTTGGAGATTAAAAATCTAATATGATATTTGTCAGTTTTAGTTAATTAATCAAAAAAAATATTAAACAATTTTTTTAAGAAAGAATACATTTAACAATTTGTAAGGGCATGCTACCAATGATCTCTTATATAAATATGAAATGATGAAATAGCTATAACCAACACATATGCATATTTTTTGAGAATTGAATATATTCATGTTAGAATTTTTAACAGTTTAATTCATGATAGAAATCATATTCTCAAATCTTGATAGTAAAAAATAATAAATATTTTGAAAAATAATAGGGAAAAAGGCTTGCATTTATTATCTATTTATATAAAATTTTAATATTAGGTAGGCATGTTAAGAATAGTTTACACTTTATTTGAGTGAATACAAGTTCTTGGATTAGAAATAGCATGGCCAAGAAAATTACTATTTATGATACCAAAATCAAATCATTGGGATTTAAGGGGATGAGATATTTCCTATAGTTTATATGTATTTGTTAAAATTAATCTAAATTATCTTTTCAAATTAGAGAAAACAATTAGGTCATTTAGGTAAATATGGACAACAATAACTATTCATTAAATGTTATTTTCCTTGCTTTCTAAAATTTGCATCTACATTAATCAAGCCAAAAAGTGTGCAGTAATCCCCCGATCGTGGTGATGGAAGTGGAGAGTACAACCAGAATGACAGCGTAGGGGAGAGGTTGGCCAGGTTGGCCACCAATTGCCCTCATCATAATTCAAATGGATGCAGTGGCATCCTGCATGCCTGAGTGAGTTTCGAGCCAACGAGGTGACAGGAGAGTGGGAGAAGAGGAAGGAAGAAATGGCAGCGGGAGTGGGATGGGATGCGGGATAGATGGGAAAGGGTTAATGAGGGTGGCTAAGGGAAGAAGAGAGCTCAGTGTGCAGAGAAGGAAGGTGGATAACAAAGCTGAGTGGGTGTCGGATTCTTCAGCGGTCGAGCGAAAGTTTGGGTATGTTTCCTTAGCCTCAACGCCTGCATGTCTTTCTGCCATACATAGTATGTTGGAGGAGCGGGGAGAGCTGGGAAGTGCTGGGGGAGGGCCATGTCTGAGTGGGTCTGCAATTCACCCTGTTACGCATAGTAAGGTGGAGGAGGGGGGCAAGATGGGAAATGCAGAGGAAGGGATGGATCTGAATAGGTCAGTGGTTTGTATGGTGAGGAAGCATGAGGATCAGAATAACGGTATGCTGGGGGACTGTAGGAGCAAGGCAAAGGGGCAGCTTGAGAAAGTTAAGCATGCAATCTGGGTGGGTTATAGGACAACCGAGGGCCCGACCATTTCTAGCCAAAGGGAGAGAGATCAGGGAGTATCCAAAACAACGAGAGAGACTGGAGTGGGGAAGGCAGGCCCAGTGACAAGGATATGTAGGCATATCGGATAAGTGTAATTTCTGGAAAACTAACTTTTGTTGTTTTTTAATTGTAAATAGGAGGCCATAAAGGGAAAGATGGCTTTCCTGGGTAGAGGCAGGGGTCATGGAGGCAGAAGATGTCAGAGCCAGCTAGGTAGAAATGAATCGATGACCTCAACACTAGTAAATCAAAGGTGTGGCAGGAAAAACATGAGGGGGGTTGTGCAAGAAGCCCCGCGCGCATACAAAGAAGGCACGGACGCTGACATTCGTCAGCTAATACAGGAAATGGAAGATAATGTCATGGAAGGGGACTCTGAGCTCGAGATGGAGGAATGGGGGGATATCATCCTCGACCCAAGGCACACCAAAGGAAGGATGACACTCTATAGGTAGGCCTTACACGTGTACTAGATGTTGAAACACTTTCTAGCCAGGGCTCTGGAGCAAGTGGCGGGTGAAATGGCAAAAATCACCCGAGGTATGCCAAATATCAAGAAGGATATGAAAAACCTGCAAATCATCATGATTATGCAAGACAGTAAGCTGGATGAAATCCAACAACAACTGAAGAAGCTATCTCTAGCACCGGGCGACTCGGTGGTAGCACCTACAAATGTGGATTCTAACAAAGAAGACCAAGAGAAATAGTTCATGTAATTTATACTCTGCTTAATTTTGCGGGTAGCATTTTATTTTCAATAGTTTTATGTTAGGTTGGAACATGATTAGTGTTTTTAGTTATGAGGTTTACCTAGAGTGGATTGAAAGACTTATTAAATTTTGTTAGTGAATGGCCTATAATAGACTCAAGTGGCCAATAGACATGGTTTCCCATACGGGAATGTTGAGGCCACCAAACTGATATATATGGATCAACTTGATTCTATAAATAGATAAAGAAAGGGACCACCGTAGCTTACAAAAAAAAAAGTGTGCAGTAATAAAAAAATGTGACTCATTAAGTACTAGTAAATGTGGTTATAAAATGGTTCTTATGTTTCCAATATATTGATCAAGTACATTGTAGAATAGGTATGTTGGTAGCCAAAACTTTTCCAAAGGGCCTTTCAAAATAACCAAGAAAGTGGGAGTCTCGATATAAAGTGATGATTAGGGGTGTAGAAAGATTAGCCCAAACATGTATGAGGATTAAGTGAACTAATTGAGAAATATAAATGAACTTTCATGAGTGGAATAAAAATGTTCATTTATTAAATTTTACAAACAACCATCAAGATCTATTGCTAGAGTGTGTTTGGTGGGTTGCCAATAAAATCCCTAGACATGGACTCACATGGTAGGGAAGGAATATGTAATGGTTGGTAAAATTCCCATTTTCTATTTACTAATTTAGCTCGAATACAAAACATAGAAATGAAAATAAAGTCTTCCACATTCTTTCTCATATATTTGTAGTAGACATAATGTTGCAAATGTTGGAATATTTTAATTGTCCTAAGATGTTCACCATAACATGAAAAATGGGAATCCTTATGAGTAACAATAATGTAGGATCCTAAGGAATGAAATTACAGATAATCTTGTACAGTTATCCATATCAAATGGCATAGGCTAGAAAGGGTGTTTGTTTAAGAAGTGAGTGGTGTTGTATATCTTACATGACAAATCCAATGAATGCATCTATTTAATAGAGTTTCTTATGATCCTAATAAGTTGCATAAAGAATATACAAAATGTAAAATGCATGAAATAGGGGGAGGTGAGAATTTTATGTATCTTATTGTTGTTTATTTTCTTAAATATATAAACCAAATCAAGTTATTGGAGGCATGAGGCCTATTAAAGATGTTGCTTCTCTTGTAGTTTAGATGGAGAGTGTAAAAATTAACGAGATGATGATTACTGTGAAGGATTGTTTCTTTAGTAAGAAATATAATGATGACACTATTTTGGAATGTGTGGTAATGTAGGAAAATATTTTTCCATATGAGTTGTAATTCATCTTTTCCAAAGAGAGAATTTAAGAAAACAATAGGGAGTAGGATGTTATCCCTATTCAAGCATAACAAAAATGGAAAACTATGATTCATCCATTTTGATTTCAAAAGTGTATTGGAGATTTAGGAGGATGATAATAGGTTCAAAACATAAGGATCACATGAGTTGGGTGACGTTTCATTGTGTTTTTGGGGTACAATCTGAAGGCTTATGGTTGGACAACTAATGTAATGGTTAAGTGATTTGAGAAAATGCTTGTATTATTTTCCTATACTATTCCTATACTAGTTTAAAATAACCATAGAAGTATTGAAGTCTATACTATAAGTAGGCTTCGAAAACTAAATAAGAGAAATAAACTTGGTTTAACATGGATGGTGACAAATTAGGTTAATGATGAAACCAACCTGTGGAATATCACTTTATCATAAGTAATATTTATTTATGTAAATGTACAAACGATGTGTTCATAGTAAATCCACAGTTAAGAATATATTTTTCCCATGTTCCTCCAAGGTATGGCTTCAAATTCATATGTCATATAATTAGACCTAAATAAACTTACCTAAGTGGGGGTGAGAGGGGGTTGGGCATATCATTAATTACCTATGTAATAATTGGGAAGGCATTGGGAATTATTTTTCCTACTTTGGTAAATTTCTAAGAATCCCATTAGCCACTTGGTAGCCTTGTACATATTGATCGTAATTAGTACAATTCTATTCCAAGCATTTAATCCAAGTGACCAAGACATATGTGAGGAAACTCCTTGATTTTTTTAAGGATTTAAATATATGTAAGAAACTAACTCACGCTTCTCATTTGTATTCCATTTCTTTCTAGATTAGTTTTCTTTCATAGAGTGAATAGAGAAGAGCTTCCAAGGTTGTACCCTTGAAGAGGATTTATTTATTATTGAGCTTATGCTTTTACAGTGAAATTTTCATCTATAAGCTCCTGTGTAGATAAGATGAAAACTTGGGATATTAATGCTATAATATTGATTTTTCCCATCATTATTTACTTGTTTATTCCACCCTCTTTGCATTTAATGGTATAATTTTGTGTTTCATACTACATATATGTAACACCAAATGTTTCTCTCTATGATTTTTTATCTACCATGTAGAAAAATAACAATAAATTGTATTGTAGTGTGGAATACCCATCTAAATAATTATCTTACTTAAAAACCACCAAGTGTCCTAGTCTTAGGATAGCTCCCACTATAAACTTGGTTATATGAGAATCCTTCACATAGAACTATATAATTATTTCTAATCTAAATCATTTTGGATAATTTTTTATCCCATTTGATAAATATGATATTGACCATATGCACAACATTAAAATATAAAGGAAGTGATATATCTTGAATAACATCATCAAGTGAATATGTACATAAGTAGGGGTGCATGCATTACACATGATTTACGAGATAGTTTCTAGATCCTTAAAATATATTAAAAAACAATTTTCTTTATATATATCAATATTATTGAGATTGAAATGTTACATAAATATTTGTGTGATTCAAACAAAGGTCTATATAATACAAATGGACAAGAAATCAACATTATGCTATTGATTAGATGAGCTAATACTTATTATTTTCGTAGATTTATAAGGGTAAATTATAATCATTCTCATGTACTCATTCATCAAGATAAAATAAACAAAAACTTAAATTCATAGAACATGTTCCATTAAATGTGTGTGTTTTTGTTTTTGTATTAAAATTTGAGTCAACTAAAACATTTTTTACAAAATGAAAAATTATTCCTAATATACAAAATGATGTTATCCAAGAAAGGAAGAATGCCCTATAGTATCCTGGATACAAAATGGCACTCATTTATCACTCATTGACTACTACCATCCTTCTTATTGTTAAGTACACCTCAAAAATCAATCTTTTTCCTTATTTTGAAGTTGGAGATGAAGCCAATTTGTGCACAGCTATGGTTCATCTTTTCAAAGATTGGACAAAGAAATTACATTCATACAATATTTTCTCCATAATGAATTAACACACATATGATGCTTTATAAGTAAATCCAAATATAGTCACCTTACATGATACTATTAATCATGAGGGTGTTTCCCTCACCCATGACCCTAATCTCTTGGCTACGATACCTTGGAGAATTTACAATAGTAAAATAATAAAATATAAAAAAAATCCTAAAGTCAATTTCATTCATGATACATAAAAAATGCTTCGATAAATGGCCTCACCATGAATAACTCCACCAATGGTAGAGAGACACTAATAGGTGGAGCACGTTCTTATATATGGTACTCCAAGGAAAAGTTTGTTGTCACATTAACTATGTTATCCACATTAGATGATGGATCAAGGGATACAAGTGGTATGCAAAAAATGGATGAGATAGTTTTGGTTGCAAGAGGATTGATTGGGAGGTGGCATATTTGTGAAATCACTATGGATTGGTGGGATGGAAAATGTGGTGAGAATGGGAGATGATAAATATCCAAAGGTTGTAGAGGGGATGGAAACTAGTATCCCCAGAATTAAGGCAAGGTGGGTAAGCACCAAAATTTCCCTATAGCCTGGGAAAAAAAATGGGGGAATGTGGCTAGATGTGATTGGTATGATGGTGGTATAGAAAACTTCACAATAAATGGACCAACTTACATAAACGTTTCTAATATTTCTATTAGTAAGAAATCATGAATTTTAACGAAAATATGATGATTTTTTTTAGATTTAAAATATATATAACTCAACAATTAATACTTAGATAGGGGGTGATCTATCTAGGTGGACATTGTTCATTGCTACATGCAATCGTAACCTATGAGAACCCAACAACATTGTATTCAATTTATCATAAATAACATGTACAAGCACAACAACTATTTTACGCATGTAGGAAAACAATAGCAAATTAATGATATTTCCATAGAATAAGGAAAGAACTGTATTGAATTTATCAAAATCCATGTTGAACACAATAGTACACCTTATTATAGTTAAAGGGTTGTTTATTGTGTTATTTCTTGATAGCTATAGAAGAGTTAGTGGGTAACATAAAGTTTTCTCTTATATACAAAAAGTAGAATACACTAATGAAATTAAGTAGGAATCCAAAGCATTGTCCAATCCACCATACTTGAGTGTGTGGTAGATTGAGTGAGTAGGCAATATTACTCTTATATAAAGGAGTAAAAACTAATATTGATGCATATATCAGTGTAATTGGTTTGTTAATTATGCATATCAATAACATACATCATATCTAGGTATATAAATACATGCATAATGATTATCATATACATACATATAAATATATTATCAAGATACTAACATTTGACTTGAAACTATCATATCTAGTGGTCTCCACTGACCCATTACAATTATATGATGCATGGGAATCTGTAATTCTCATTGTCTGAGAGGTAAAAAAAATCATTTATTGGAGGATTTAGTTCCTCAATGAGTGGGTTGTTAGGCTAGGATTTGTTTTAATTTTCCATGTAATTCTCTAAATTAGATAATTTGTCGCAATGGTTGTAGTTTTTTTTTTTTTTTTTTTTTTTTTTTTTTTTTTTTTTTTTTTTTTTTTTTTTTTTTTTTTTTTTTTTTTTTTTTCCCAGTTTCATCCTCAGTTCCTATCTTTAAGGAACTGAACCAAATTGATGTAATTGTAAATATTTCTATGATTAATGAAGAAATTAGAAGAGAGTGTGTACGAGCAAAATTTATCTATGAGAACTCTGTATTGGCATAATCAATCCTTTTGCAGTCTTTTTTTTACACAGTCTTGTGACAACCCTATGTTTAATAAGTGTACCCAAGATCTTAAATGCCCAATATTAGTATTATATTGGTTGCAGGAGGGTGGAAAAGGGATAGGAATCACCACACAGAGGTCGCAGAACTAGGAGGAGAGGCTCAAAGAGCGTAAGGAGTCAAGAGGAGACATAGATTCAAACCCGAGAATAAGCCCGAAAAGGCCAACACTTAATCTTTTCTTTTTTCCTTTTTCAAGAGTTTTTTAGTTGACAGAGCTAAGATCATTTGCGATGAAATCCTGTAACATAAGTTTATCCTGAAAATCCCAGAAGGCCCAGAGAAGGTAACTTATTTTAAATAACAACAAGACATAGATCATCAAGTGACGGTGACATAATTTTCTTTCCGTCTCCCGGATCTATCAAGTGTTGGAGGAGTTACCCCAAGGTGGTTTAGCCTAGAGGCTTGAAAAGCCTAGAAATATCGAAGCCTTGCAAGTTAATATAATTGAACGTAAAATACTAGCAAACTAGGGACCTTCAAGTGTCGGTGACAATTCCCTGGATCTGTTAGGCGATAGAGATTTTTGCACCACAAGGGAGTGGGCATGATTGGTGAGGTTTTCCTTTTTTAAAAGTTATATGGGCCATATTGGAAGGTCAAAATATTGTAAGGTATTTTAATTTAATTTTATAGGATTTAACAGGACCTGGGGTTGGAATATTTATACAAAACAGAGGTAACAGCTGGAGGTTGTTTTGTGCCTATTTCCTTTATAGTTATTCCACTATATTTAAGCTTCTTGATCTAGATTTTAATAGGGATTCGGTCCCATTGGGTTGAAGGAAGCATTGAATTAAAGGAAAGAAGTCCTACAAGGGAAATTTAAGAAAATATTTTTTGAGATTTGCATCAAGTGGCATTAGCGTGGACCTTTTGTCTCCTCCAGGAACAAGAGAACAAATTATTCTGCCAAGAGTTGAGAGAGTTATTGGATAAGGCATAAGAGGAAAAGTATAAAGACTGATTTCTAATAGAGAAGTTATGAGAGCCATGCACCGTGTGGAGGACAGAATGTTTGCAATAAAGATTGGTTGATACAAAGAACCAAATGCAAGAGATAAGAGTTATGAGGAGGAAGAATCTTTTGAAGAAGAAGTAGCAGAAGAACCAGAAGAGGCTAAGGTTCTAAGGTAAATTTTGGGTTCTATCATGAAACTAAAATCATATTTATCTTTCTACACAAGCAGGATGGAGCTAGAGGAGTTGATTGGATGGATCATAGAGATGGACAAGTTCTTTGAATATGAGGAAATAGATGAAGAGAAAAAGGTCAAGTTTGTAGTAGAAAGATTGAAGGGACATGCAACTCCTTGGTGGGATGGTTTGCAGATAGAGAGGAGAAGAAAGAACAAGTAGAACATCAATATTTGGGATAGGACAGTGGAAAAGCTAAGAGGAAAATTTTTGTCGAAAGATTACTAGCTGAATTTGTCCAAAATTATGAAGAACCTTAGACAGAGATGCATGACATTGAGGAAATACTCATAAGAGTTCTACAAAGTTAACATTAGAGCTCGATATGTGGAAAAGTATGTAGAGAAGACTACAAGGTGTTAAAATTATGCAACTATGGTCAAATTACACTTTGAATAGCTGATATGATGAAGATAATAATTACAATAGATTCCTCTTTTTGAGAGGACCAAAATCAACCGAAATATCACCTTATTTGAACAAGAAAGTTGGTTTTTGAATTTATTTATTTACGTATGTATATTGGATTAGGTCAGCCCTAAGAACATATACAATTGGACAGGTCATCCTCAACAACAAGTGGACCCTCATGAAATCCTATAAATAGAAGAGACCTCAAACTCATTTGGACAAAATTATCAAGCACTCTCTTCTCTCTTTTATTGTTTGGTTTGAACAAGTTTGACGGAGGAAAGCTCGTGCAAAGTATATGAAACTATATGGTCAAAGCTCGCACGTGTCTAGGGTTTCTGAGTCATGGATGCTAGCATGTAACTAATGTTTTTCATCTCTGGAAGCTAGAACAATATGGTCCTGAGAGCATTTGGAAAGTCTTAGATGCTCACACACAGTGTCTAAGGGAGAATTCAGGAGGCTAGGGCTTCCACAGTTCTATTTGATCCCTAGACACTCACATCTAGTTCTCCGGAGAGCATCCAAATCTATCTTATATGCTCGCACAAGGTTTCTAAGAAAGAATCCAAGAAGTTATGGTTTCTGCAATTTAGTTAGCCCCTATATGCCCGCATGTAGTTCTCATAGGAGCATCTAGGTCAGTCCTAGACATAGTCATCTAGTGTTACAGATAGCATCCAGATCTGCCTTAGGCACTAACACAAAATATCTATCCATGTGTCTGGGACCGAAAGATGAGTTATCAGTATGCAACAGTGTTCAACACAGTAACAACATTATCCATCAGTTGACTACAGTCAATGACATTGCATTTCAATCGTGAGAATCAAGCTCATTGAGTATAAGTATGTTTAAGATTATGTCATGGATGTTCTAGTTGTTTTTTTGTTATGAATTACTCTCTTTTTCCAAATTTTTTGATGACTGCCTAAGAAGAAGAAAAATTTGCAAGGGTTTTCCCCATAGTGGGTTTTTCCCTGGTCTCTCATCAATCTTGGCGTCTCTATGTGTGCATGATTTTCTTCTATTGTTCCTTTATGTTCCACTGCATTGATGATGATGATATTGTTATTTCTACATAGTTTCATATGTTGATGTATAATTATGTAAATTTAAATAATGTGATAATTTTATGGGGTGAACTTAATGTGTTAATGAAGAAATGCGACTATCAAAGAAAAGAAGAATGTATCCCTATGAAAAATTAACATGGTATCAAAGCTAGACTGAAGAAAATACATGGAGATCACCCCGATGATGACACCAATGATGGAGGCAAGAAGAGGATGGTGGAGACCTAAAATAATTTTAGGGTTTGAAGAAAATCCTAGGCAACTTTATTATTAGGGTTTGATGGATTCTATGAGGTTAGGGTTAGAAATAAAACCCTGGTTTGTGGAAAATAAATGATATATAGCACGATAAATCCGAGGAGGCTCAAGAACTTGTGAAATGTGTGATGGAACCCTAGATGGGATAGTCCCTAGTAGGCCTAGTTGGTTGATTAAAGTTAACAATTTTATGTGGACTATGGATGGTGATGGCTAGAGAGAGAGGATCACCTCCCATTGAATACAAGTATTTATCAAATTATGATGCCTCTTACTTTTGTTTAGACTTATGGATCTGACTATTATGTTTATTTTTTATACTTACTGCATATGTATTTGAGTATATGGATGTTTCTAACCTCCCAGTTGAGATATGATGAGTGGATCCTTCTTAAGGATCATTTGAAATGCAGGAAAGATGGCTAGAGTTGGAAAAGGTTAAGAGGCACTATATGAAAATATGTCAAAGAGCTACAAGGGTGCACATGTAATACCACAAGGTATGCATGATATGTTGTATTTTAGCAGTAACATTGATGGCTAGGAGCCACTAGGTAAGCCCTAAGGTATGATGAGTATGCATATTTCTTGACATTATGCACCTAGTATTGAACATTTTTATCTTCTTGAATTCTATGAGGCTAGCTAATGTTGATACATTGATATAGTTGATGTTTGGCTAACATCTATATGTTGGATGTTTTGATCCTATAAAGAAGGCTAGCAACTTGAATCTAGTAGATGATACTCTTGATACTTGATGATGGGTTTCATACAAAAGGTTAGCTCATTAATTCTTATACATGATATTATTGGTAGTGCTTGTGATAAGAATCATTAAAGCTAGTCGAAAGAGAGATTTACACTCTTGTTGTTTTGCTAAAGTGTTATGCAACCAACTCACAAAATAGAAGAAAAGATAGATCAACACCTTCAAAATCATCCTCTTCAAGGGGAAAACCTCCTTTACATTACACAAATGAACAATTATTGGATGATACAAATGAAAAAACCTCCTTTCTATATATAGGATTCTAAGGGGCCACAATATAATCAAAGACGACATAACAATAATAATATAAGGGCACAACAATAACAATAGTGGGCTTCTATAGGGCATAATAATAACAATACGTGGAGAATAGGTGCACAAAAATAAAAATAAGGGCTACAATGATAATAGTGTTGGGGGAATAACGAGTATTATAGGTACCTAACATGCCCCTCTCCTTCAAAAAAGTGTCGTCTTGAACGCTTGAGTATTTCTAGATGCTTTGTATAAAATTGTCACCCTCCCATGTGGAATCTTCAATAGGTAAGTTCTTCCACTTGATGAGATACTTTGAAATTGATCGATTTCGTAGTTGTCGAGTCCTTGTTTCTGTGACTGCTTTAGGTTCCAATATGATTTTTACTTCCTCTTCAATTTCTGGAAGTATTGTTTGAATTGGGAGTTTGTCACCTATAACCTTCTTTAAGCATGAAACGTGGAAATATGGGTGCACTTTTGAAGCCACAGGAAGCTCCAATTTGTATGCCATAGTACTAATATTTTGCAACACCTTTTACGAACCATAATACTTTGGTGATAATTTATTATCCTCCTTAGCTTCCTTGAGGGAAATTTATTTATATGGTTGTAGCCATAGGAATATCCAATCACCTACATCAAAACTTCTTTCACTGCAATGTTGATTTGCCTGCTATTTCATTCTATTCTGCGCCAAAGTGAGATTATGCTTTAAGAGTTGGAGAAATTGTTGTTGATGCTAGATGTGATCTTCCACTACTTGAACCTTAGAATTTTCTATTAAATATGATGTGATGACCAGTGGATGATATCCATAAAGTGCCATAAAAGGGATCATTTTTGCTGTAGTATGGAATGAAGTGTTATACCATCATTCAGCCAGAGGCAACCATTTGACCCATTGTGTCTATTTATCAGATACGAAGCAAGGAAGATATCCTTCCAAACGTTTGTTTACTATCTCAGTTTGGCCATCAAATTGAGGATGATAAGATGAGCTATGATTTAACTAAGTAGCAAGGCAAGAAAATAATTTTATCCAAAAAATTCCTATGAAATTGGGATCTCTATTGCTTACAATAATCTTGGGTTTCCATGTATCTTTTGAATTGTTTCCATACATGAAGTAGAAATTGTACTGGCTTTAAATGGATGCGATAGTGCACAAAAGTGTGCATACTTGGTAAGTCTGTCAACTACCACTATGATGACACTCTTTCCTTCATACATGGGCAAGCCTATGATAAAATCCATTCAAACCTCCTCCCAACGTTGGCTTGGAATGGATAAAGGTTGTAATAGACTCGGGGTCTTAATTGTTTCAACTTTATTTTTTTGGCAAACCAAACATTCCACCACAAACTTTTGAATATCCAATTTAAGGCCACGCCAAAAAAATTCCTTCTTAACCCTCTGGTAAGTTTTTAAAAATCCTAATTTCCCTCCTAACGGAGAGGCATGCACTTCCATAAGAATCTTTTGTTTGAGTTCAAAATTCTTACATAGATATAAGCGATCTTTGTACCATAACGAATAATTTTTCCAGCTAAAAGTATCACATGTACTGGAATCTTGTTGTAGCTTGTGAATGAGTGCCCACACTTCTTTGTCATTCTTCCATTCGTCCCTTGCATCATTTATCCAATCTGGTTGGGTAATATAAATGGCGCAAAGCAATGACTCCACATCCTCATCCTTTCTTGAGAGTGCATCTGCCACAGCATTTTGCTTCCCTTTTGTGTAGATGATTTCAAAGTCATAACCCAACATCTTTGTGACCCACTTTTACTACTCTTCTGAAGATAATCTTTTCTCTAAAAAGTATTTAAGACTATCATGATCTATTTTTCCCTTGAAGTGTCTTCCCATCAGGTAGGGTCTCCATTTCTTAAGTGCATGTAGTATTTCTAGCATTTCCTTCTCATACATAGCTTTGTGTAAATACTTTCTTTTGATTGGTTGACTTTCAAAAGCAATGGGTTTTTCTTCTTGCATTAAAACAACACCAATTCCATTTCCTGAGGCATCACATTCCATAATAAAGGTTTTTGTGAAGTTTGGCATAGCTAAGACCGGTGCTTGGCACATTGTGTCTTAAATATGTTCAAAGGCCTTCGTTCCTTTTGGAGTCCATGAAAATGCATATTTCTTCAATAATGTTGTTAGACGTGCTGCTATTCATCCATAATTCTTAACAAACTTTCAATAATACTATCAACCCGATAAATCCTTGTAGATGCTTTATGGATGTGGGGATTTTCCATTCCTTAATGGGTTTAATTTTGCTAGGGTCTACCTTCATACCTTCATGAGATACAATATGACCCAGATATTCCACCTCTTGTACTCCAAAGAAACATTTGGAGCTTTTGCATATAATTGTTTCCCCTCCAATAGTTTGAGCACCTTGTCAACGTGTTGAACATGATCCTTCCAAGACTTGCTATAGATTAGTATATGATAAAAAAATACGAACACAAATTTTCTAAGGAAGGGTTTGAAAATTGAATTCATCAAACCTTGAAATGTAGAAGGTGCATTGGTAAGGCCAAAAGGCATGACAAAAAATTCATAATGACCCTCATAAGTTCTAAATGTTGTTTTTGGAATGTTTTCAGTCTTCATTCTGGTTTGATGATATCTTGAACAAAGATCCAACTTGGTAAAGCAAATTGATCCATGCAATTCATTCAATAATTCATCAATGACAGGAATGGTATATTTATCTTTAATAATAAGCTTGTTGAACTCCATATAATCCATACACATGTGTCATGACCCATCCTTCTTGTGCACCAATACTACTGGAGTAAAGAAAGAACTTTGACTAGGTTGCATTATACTAACCTTTAGCATTTCTACAACCATACATTCAATTTCACTCTTTTGGGAATAGGGATATCTCTAAGGCCTGATGGTTGGAGGAACACTTCCTTGAATCAAATGAATATCATGATCATGATCACGAATAGGTGGGAGGCCTTTGGGAGTCTCAAATACCTTGGAATGATTGTCCAAGAATTTTTGGAGATCTGGAGAAATAGATGATTTCGATGTGGGAAACTCTAGAGAACATAATTATGCAATTATGTGTCATTGTTATTTCCTTAGAAGCCTTGGCATTCCATTAGAGCTTATTATCTTTCCTGGTTTCCCTATGATACCCCTTAATTCAACTTCCTTTCCTTCCGAAGAAAATTTCATGAAAAATTCTTGAAAATTAAAAGCTATTGTACCCAAGGATTGTAGCCATTGGACTCCTAGTACAACATCAGCACCACCCATTGGAATGGAAAACATTGGGATATTCAATACATATTCTCCCATGGATAGCTTGATATTATGGCACTTTCCAGAGAAAATTATGGATCCTCCACTTGCAACCATCACTTGACACTTTGGTTCTAGATATAGGAAGCAATTCAATTCCTTGGCTATCTTACAATGGATAAAATTATGGGTAATTCCTGAATCAATAAACACTATTACCTTTTTCTTCTTGATATGCCCTTCTATCTTGATAGTTTTAGGAGTGGTAATTCTGGCCAATGCATTACAAGATATGGTCAGATTCATTTCTTCTTTCTCTAGGGTTTGTTCCTATTGTATATCCTCTTCTTTGTATGTTTATTGTTCCTTTTCTTCCTCCTCTTCACAATCTATGTAAAATAGTTTCTTTTGAGCACACTTATGACCTTTAGTGTATTTGTTATCAGAACTGTAACAAACTCCTTTTGCTCTTTTTCCTTCTAATTTTTGTGGTGTCAACCTTGTAGGTGTGGAAGGCTAGGGGCAACAACACTTCCATCTTTATAGTTGTGAGTGGTAGTCTTCCTTGTGGCCATAATTTTGCTTTCCATTTTTCTTGCCAACTTTAATGCCTTCTCCAATGAATCAAGTTCCCAAAGTCAAACCTCATGTTGGATGTTATCCTTTAAAGTCCCTATGAACACTTCACTCCTATGATCCTATGGGATATATGTTCCCCTTATATTCAATTTTTGGAAGTCCTCAACGTGCTCCATCATTTAACCCTTTTGTTTGATACTTATCAATTGGCTAAAAAAAGTATTGTTTTCTGTATCCTCATAACGTGCTATCATTTCTTTTGTAAAAAATGCTCAACTGACAATTTGTTTATGAGAGAAAAGCCATTGATACCATAAAAACTGATTTTGTTCAAAATATAAAGTTATAATGCGTACCTTTTGTGGGTTTTGCACATTATAGAGATCGAAATATTGCTCCATTTGTAGTATCAATGTTATGGGATCCTTGCCATCAAACATCCTCATATTGATCTTTGCAACATGTTGGGTCTTCAATCCACCGTTAAAGTCCATGAAATCATGATTTTTTTTTTCTTCTCCTCATGATTTTCCTTTACTACCCTTTCTCCATTAGAAAGCATTTCTTGTAGCAAATTTTGTAAATATTCCATGTTTCCTTTAAGTTTTTATTCTACACTATCCATCTTAGCTTCCATGCTTGTCTTCAAATATTCCATGTTGCCTTTAAGTTTTTCTTCTATACCATCCATATTAGCTTCCATGCCTTCCTTTAAACCAGCCATCTTAGCTTCCATGCATTTCTTTAAACTATCCATCTTAGCTTCTGTTACGTTTTGTGAGAGTGAATTTTGTTGCATGTGGCCTTGTAATTTTGATATATCATGTTGACTTTATTCCTCTTCTTCATGAGTCATGCTAGAAATTTCAGGTTTCTTACTAGGTGTTTCCATTTTCTTTCTTCGAGGCATCAATTAATGATAATAATTCTTCACTATGCCCTTTGAATTCCTTCAAACTATTTTTTCAAACCAGACTTATGCAAAATTTTAAACAAACTACACATAATTTTTCACTATGTAGGAGATCGATATTGTATCTGTTATATCTCTGTAATTTTGAATCTCCAAGGTTTGAAATTGCATCTTGCAGCAGCCCTCTGAGTCCTATTTCCAACCCCACAAGTCTAATCAATATTTGATTCTCCAAGGAAGAGTGATGCCAAATCTCTCACAATGACCTGATTATAGATTGGTTCGGTAGAAAGAACTTCTAGGAAGTGCCTCATGTCACTATTTTGACCTTAGGACCTGAAACCGATACACAGAAATCTGCAAGCCATCCTATTTCTATAACTTCTTACGAAATTTCAATCTGATTCTCAGAAGGAAAGTTATGACCATTTTCCCCAGATCACCTATTTGAGATATAATTCGGGATCCTTCAAAAACCCTAACTTCCTTGGAACATATCTCATAAAATGTAGAGAGACAAGATATGAGATTAGGACCCAAGGTTTAGAAGGATTTTGGCTCAAATGGTTTTCATTTTTTAGCTTCTAAAACATCGCAAAAAAAAATTTATAGCAAAAATTCCATGATGACTTGTTTGGAGCAGGGAAACCCTAGAATCCAAAGCTCTGATACCAAATGTTAAGCAACCAACTCACAAAATAGAATAAAATATAGATCAACGCCTTAAAAATTAGCCTCTTCGAGGGGGGATCCTCCTTTACATTACACAAATGAACAATTCTTGGATGATACAAATGACAAAACATCCTTTCTATATATAGGAGTCTAAGGGGTCACAATATAATCAAAGTCGACATAACAATAATGATATAAGGGTACAACAATAACAATAATGGGCTTCTATGGGGCATAATAATAACAATATCGGTACAATAGGGGCACAACAATAACAATAAAGGCTACAATGACAATAATAATGGGGGAATCACTAGTATTATAGGGACCTAACATAAAGTTTTATTGAATGATCTAACTTGATCCTATCAATCATGAGAAGCATGATAACCTTGATGTTAAAGGTATAACTATGAGATTGATATTCTAGATGTCTTACTACCTATGGTCATGTCTTGATGGCATATGGTAAAATTGAATGCCCTAACTTGATGGATTGTCTTGATAGAAAGAGTTATAATCTTTAAGATATGATGTCACATATGTATGATTCCCTAATATTTGAAGTATAACCCTTGATAAAAATTGATGACATGATGTGGATGACCATGATAGATATATGTTGATGATCTAACAGATATTTTTTTCATGACTCTAGTAGATACAAGTTAATGACATGAATGAAGATGAATGAATTAGATTCCTAGTCACAGGGATAATCTCTTCTCAAGATTCTTACTCACATTAATATTTGCATTCTGTATTGTTCAAATATAATTTATGTGCATATGAGATAATTGAAATACAACAAGTCTCAGATATAAATCTCATACAGACATTAGGGTTTATGTTATGGATGCATGCACAAAACTAGGAGATTTCGTCCCTGGATGCACACATGCTAAGTCCAAGGTAGCATCTGGGAAGCTAAAGACACTTCCATGAAAACCTGAAGGGAGTGTCCAGGGGTTTGAATACAGTTGACCATCATCTGAAGTTCTCTAAAGTTGTCTGAACTCTGAATCAAGGTGTTTTTGACATATTCTTCCAATTGTAAACTGACTTCTGAAGTTGTTGGGTTAAATTGTTGATCACAGAAAAATGAAGTATTCTGGATGAAATCAGATGTTCACCTGGAAGATGTTGATACCATAGATGTGTTGCAGATAACAATAAGATATGAAAGAATGAAAATCTTGAATGTTTTCCATAATAGGAAGATGAAGACTAAAATTGTGTTTGCAAGTGATAGGGACATACATATAGATATGTCATTATGTTTGAAGTTTGTGCTACAAGAATTTGGCATGATTTGGATAATTGATATAAATGAGATGTGTTTGGAGCTTTCACACGCTGCTTGAAAATGACTTAGAACTTTGAATTGATGATTGGGATATGCTTTGAACTATAGATCTCTCTACGATAACAAATCTATACTTGACTTGATGACAAATGATTTGATTTGACAATTGTTGATTTGTACTGATATCAATATAGTGTGGGCATAATAATGACTTGTATGACTATTCGAAAAAATAGTTTTGTATTGTCCTCTTTATTCCTAGCACAATGGTTGAAGTATTGATAGTTGTGATTCAATGTGTAGATGGAACCTGCATAACTTATCCTTGGTGTATGCATTTGCGACTATTGACATAAATAACTTATAATATCATTATGAGAATGGCTTGATAAGTTTTGGATTGGTATTTATAGATGGCAGACTTGTTGGCATGATAATAAATGAAGTCAAGAGTTGATATGAGCTCTACCTATCACCAAGTTAAAAGAATTGATATTGTGATAATGATGACTTTGACAATAGTTTTGATCTGACTTCTAAAATTTGACGAGCTAACTTTTTTGATACAAAATTGATTTATATAAGACTGATTATGTTGGATTAGTAAGGTATTATTCTTGAGCATTTCATGAAGCAAGCTCCTCGATGTAGCTATGTCCATGTTTGACAGTTATCTGACGGAGTCAGGATGAGGAGTTCCAAGGTGTGGCTTTGATTTTAATTATGGTTTTGATTGTACACTCCGATAGTTTACTGTTAGGTCCCTATAATACTAGTGTAGCACCTTATTGTTATTAGTGCAACCTGCTTATTGCATTAGTGTGCCCATGTAGTCCCCATATTTTTATTATTGTGCACCATAGAAGGCCACTATTTTTATTGTTGTGCCCTTATAATATTATTTTTATGTAGGCTCTGATTATATTGTGACCCCTTAAACTCTTATATATAGAAATGAGGTCTTGTAATTTGTATCATTGAAAAAAAATTCATTTGTGAAATGTAAAGGAGGTTTCCCCTATATGATGCTAATTTTGAAGTCACTAATCTATTTCTTCTTCTATTTTGTGAGTTGGTTGCAGATCATTTGCTGTCAGAGGTTTGGATTTTAGGGTTTCGCTGCTTCAAACAAATCATCGTGGAATTTTCGCTATAATTTTTTTTCTACGAAGCTTCACAAGCTGAAAGTAAAACCCATTTGAGCCCAAATTGGGATGAACTTCTTATTTGAATTTCATATCTATTCTCTCTATATTTTTAGTGATATGAGCTGAGGAATTCAAGGTTTTTGCAGGCTCTAGAATTCCATCTCAAACAGGTGACCTGGGGAAAATCGTCAGAACTTTCGCTCTAAGCATCAAATTTAAATTTTGTAAAAAGTAATAGAAAGAACACGGACTATAGTGTGTTGGGTATCATTTTTAGGGATGAACGTCGAAACAGTGACACACAACAAGTCGTAAAAGTTAGCTATATTGAAACAGTCTATAATCAGGTCATCGTGGGAGATTGGGAATAATTATTTCTTAGGGAATCCGATCTTGATCAAACTTATGGGGTTGGAAAGAGGACTCAGATTGATACCAAAAGACAAACTTTTAGAATTTGGAGATCCTAAATTATAGATTTAAAATCGTTTAAATATTGAGCTCCTAAAAAGAAAGAAAAAGAATGACTTGAATAAAGAAAATAAAAACACCTAGTAAGAAAATTTGGATGGATGATTTGAATAATGCAATCGAAGCTAAGATAAATAGTTGTATCTATGCCATGGAAGCTAATATCGATGGTATAGAAGCATAATTTAAAGGAAAATTGGAAGAATTGAAGAAAGACAGGGAAGGTTTGAAGTAAGATTGGACAAAGCTGCTACAAGAAAGGCTTCCTAATGATGAAAAGGTAGTAGAGGAAACTCATCATGAGAAAAAAAGAAATGTTAATCATGATTTCATAGAATATAACATTGGATTGAAGACCCACCATATTCCAGAGATAGATATGAGGAAGTTTGATGGAAAAGTTCTGGTAACTTGGATACTATAGATGGAGCAATATTTTGATCTACATGAGGTGAAACCCTCACAAAAGGTATAGATTGCATCTTTATATTTAGAGCCCAATTAATTTGTATGATGTAGATGGATTTTTTCTGGTAAACCACTTGTCACCTAGTCATTTTTTACAGAGGAAATGATAGCAACTATGAAGATACACAAAGAAACACCTTCTTTAGCCAATTGATAAATCTCAAGCAAAAGGGTTCAATGGAAGAGTGATCCAAGATCTTTTGCTTATATATGCATCAGAATTACATGAAACATAGATTATTAACCATGGAATTGAAAAGCACATAAAGAAATGCGGAAGTAACAAGATAAGCATGAAACCATGACAAAAATACTTGATCATGGAGTTCATCCAATTTGGACTACGTCTTCAGGCCCTGCCCAATAGTGGGGAGGCTTTCATTCATTAAGTATCATAAAAAGAGATAAAGTACAAGCAACATTCATTTACAATCCTTATACCTCCAATATGGAATATGGATGAAGAATGGAGAGCCTAGCTACAAAAACAGACAGTACCACTGAAATCTTGGCGAAAAATCATGAACAATCGCCTATCCGAACACCCAATTTGGAGAAATGAAGCTCTTGCACCCTCTCGGAACCTCCCCGTTTCTCAAGGCGAGGTTCTGGCCTACTGCCAGGTCAGGTTACTATTGTACACAATGGTTTCTAAACTTCTATGCCAGTATCTTCCCCCTTTTTCCCTGTGCGTACCATCCATTATATAACCTTGATTGGTTGATTCCTCAATCACGGGCAGTTCCAACAGAGGACAAGTTTAGCAACAATTCATTTCCACCAGAGGATCTCAGGCCTGAAATAGTACATGGTAACAACCTCTTTAAACATAGCATAAACCTCTTAACCGCACGTTAATCCCTTAACCCTACGTTTTTAACATCAACGGTAATAATGCATCGGTGCAGATAACCTCATCGCAAACCACAATCGACATTTTCAATCGACATACTATAGGTTTTAGCCCCCTATAGAAATTACCTACATACAAATTCTAAAACACAGAAAACAAACAATGCGAGAGCATAACATAGAAAACACATATTCACAGATATTTTCCCCTGGATCCCAAAACCAGGACTACCAACTTGGATTTTCAATATGTTCCTTTCAATGTTACAATACATATTTATACATGTCGAAGCATCCAATACCATGGATCGAAAACCATCACATCCAAAACCATGGACTGAAAACCATCACGTCCAAAAAAAACGTGCACAAATCATGCACAAAACCATAGGTGAGTCCGCCCAACCTAACATAGGGTCCAAAACCAAAATTTTCTTGGGTGCTACCCCAGACCCCATAGAGTGGGGTTACGGGTACCCCTCAAATCCCCTATGACCTCACCCCCTCTAACCCCTGGTTAACTACGTGGGCTAGTCATGGAAAGAATATAACACAACCCATCATTTTCCCGCTTGTTGTTTTCTTTCCACAGGGGGCCATAAGAGAGCTTAGTCATTTATCCAGCCTACAATGCCCATTGTTTCTCTACACCAAGAGAAATTCTCAGAGCTCACAGATTTTGTCAATGCATCTACAGTATTCTTCAAAGTGTCCACTTTTACCAGCAACACCTTTTTGTCTTCTATCATA
>APFE031192863.1:147857-158733 GCA_000404065.3 Pinus taeda | reverse complement strand
TTTCTTCCTTCACAGTTCCGGGATCATGATCAGTAATAGATAAAGCAAAATTTGAATAGAAAGTAGATGGACTATACCTTTCTAGCTGACTTCTTTCTTGAACTGATCTTCTCACACCCGGAGTTTGTGGCTCTTCATCTTCTAATTCCTCTTTTACTGTAGAGTCTAATTCTTCCTCCTTAAGCTCAAACTCTATCTTCTTAGGTTCCTTTGGTTGGACTTCATGTTTAATAACATATTTTACCTCTCTAAACACCACATCTTAGTTGTACACGACCTTCCTTGTTACTGGGTTCCAAAGCTTATAACCCTTTAAACCATCCTTATACCTAATAAAGATGCACTTTTCAGATTTACTATCCAACTTGGTTCTTTTCTCCTTTTGAACATGTACATATGCATCACATCCAAATACCCTCAGATGTGATAGAGAGGGTTTCTTACCAATCCATACCTCTTGTGGAGTCTTATCCTCCAATGCTGATGAGGGTGACCTGTTGACCAGGTAACATGCAGTATCCACCGCCTCTTCCCAGAATTCCTGTCCTAACCTAGCACCACTGAGCATGCTTCTTGCCCTTTCCATCAACGTCTTTTTCATTCTTTCTGCAACTCCATTTTGCTGAGGTGTATATGGAGTAGTCTTCTACCATGCTATACCACACTTCTTACAGAATTCTTCAAATTCCTTGCTGCAAAATTCTGCACCATTATCTATCCTCAACACCTTTATCTTCTTCTCTGTATGGTTTTCCACTAGAGCCTTAAATTCTTTAAACCTGTCAAAGATTTCATATTTCTTCTTAAGGAAATATATCCATGTATTCCTTGAGAAGTTATTTATAAATGATACATAGTACACAAACTTACCCAGCATTGGAACCTTCACAGGTCCAAACACATCACTATGCACAAGCTCTAATATATGTTTCGCCCTCTTACTACCAAAGGGGAAACTCACCCCATTCTACTTCC
Source organism: Pinus taeda (assembly GCA_000404065.3). NCBI lineage: Eukaryota > Viridiplantae > Streptophyta > Pinopsida > Pinales > Pinaceae > Pinus > Pinus taeda. The sequence continues at coordinate 157,758 of APFE031192863.1, read as the reverse complement.
CATATACACAATTTTCACAAAAATAAAAATCCAAAGAGCTATTACTCATACCTTCTACCATACCTTTACCATGAAGTATTCGAAGGCCTTTCTCTCCAATATATCCAAGCCTTTCATGCCACAGCATGGTCTTCTCTCCAGAGACCACTAGATTTTTTGCTCCACTTTTAGGAACCATAGAACTATTGCACCCATGAATAACAGTGCTACCTTGCAGCTTGTACAAAGTTCCAATCCAAAATCCACGCATCAATACCAGTGCTTCCTGAACCATTTTGCAGGTATCCTTCTTGAACACTGTTTTTACACTTGCATCATCCAGCTTGCTTACAAAACTCAAATTTCTAGCTAATGCAGGAATATGTAGAACACCTGAAAGTGTTCCAACCCTTCCACCTTGCAACTTCAGCTTTACTTTTCCACGACCAACGATTCTAGCCTTCTTATCATCCCCTAAGAAGGCATCACCACCATCATATTTCTCATACTCACAGAACCACTCTCTATGGGGAGTGAAGCGAAAGGATGCACCTGAGTCAATCAACCATGCCTCATGATCTACATGTTACTTGAAGAAGCCAAGTACACATCCCCACCTTCATCTGAGGTGGTTTTCGCCTCTGCAGAAGGAGCATCATCAGATCCCTTTCCTTTGTCAGGAGCTTTAGATTTACAGTCCCTTTTATAGTGCCCTTCCTTTCCGCATTTCCATCACACCAACTTTATAGGTTTTCCTGGAGATTTAGATCTCCCACTCGATGACTTATTTTTATTTTTGTTCTGGGACCACCCTTGTACAGACAAGGCATCACCATTTTGGATCTCCATATTTTTCCATCTCATCTCCTCCATCAGCAAGGATGAGATGATTTCATCAAAATGCAAGGTTGTTGCATTGCTACCTATTGCAATAACTAGACTATCCCATGAATCTGGTAGAGAACACAACAAATTGATGCACTTATCTTCATTTGAAATTTTAATATCAATAGATGATAATTGACTTACCACAGTATTAAATGCATTCAGATGCTCTGTCACCAAGTCTCCATCTTTCAACCTCAGGTTATACAACTTTTTCTACAGGAACAGTTTATTCACCAGAGACTTAGATTGGTACAAAGTCCCTAACTTGTCCCACAAAGCCTTTGCCATAGCTTGCCTTGATACATTCAGCAATACCGAATCTGAGACACACAATTGTGATGTGCTATTTGCCTTCCGATCCAACTTCTTCCATTCTTCATCAGACACTCTCGTTGGTTTAGTACCCAGATCTACCACGATCCACTAATCTTTATCCACCAACAAATCCTCCATCTTGAGTTTCCACAACTCAAAACTCTGACCATTAAATTTCTTGATCTCTATCTTTCCACTGCTCGCCATCTTCTTTCCCCACCAGAATCAATCTCGCAGATCTCCCACTCAACAGGGTCTACCACAGGCCCAAGCGAAACCCCTCAGCAACAAAGGCATCCCCTTGAAGCCAAAACAGCTCTGATACCAAATGTAGGTTGTAACCCCATACAGAAATTATCTGCATACAAATTCTAAAACACATAAAATAAACAATGTGAGAGCATAACACATAAAACACATATACACAGAGATTTTCCCCTGGATCCCAAAACTGAGACTACCAGCTTGATTTTCATTATCTTCCTTTCAATGTTACAATGCACATTTATACATGTCGAAGCATCCAATACCATGGACCGAAAACCATCGCGTCCAAAACCATGGACTGAAAACCATGACGCCCAAAAAAAACGTGTAAAATCATGCACAAAACCATAGGTGGGTCTGCCCAACCTAACATAGGGTCCAAAACCAAAATTTTTTGGGGCGCTACCCCAGACCCCATAGAGTGGGGTTATGGGTACCCCTCAAATCCCCTATGACCTTCACCCCTCTAACCCACGGTTAACTATGTGGGCTAGATGTGGAAAGAATATAACACAACCCAACACAGACAGTCCTGACCTTTGCAAAAAGCAGCGTGCGATAACGGCGGACCCGACAAGCCATTAAACACAATGTATAATATATCAGATCCAAAAGCCATCGTAAATCACAATCGAAGGGAACTGGTGGGTCTTATGGTTTGTGAATGTGGCGTGTGTGATATGCGATTGTGATATCGCAATTTCATCCCTAACCGTCGAGGGCCAATTCTCTAACTCTTCCCTTTTGCGATGTGTGGTCGCATCGCGACCCTGATCCTGCTGGGGCTGATTCTTTACCACCGAACTCTTCCAATCTGTGATTACGAAATGCTGGACCAATGATAGCCTACCACTTGGCACTTCCCCATTCGTCGAAGAATTCTGCCACGTCACCTTCTCCTGCCACTTTTCCAAGTCAAACCTAAGCTTTGACTTTCTCTAACTTCTTCATATGAGCTCGGATTTGAGTGTTGTTTGCATCATTGGAATCATGCCACTAGTACTTTTTAGAGATCCACATGGATGAATCCTCCCCACTAATAGATTTTGAACTGCCAAAATCCTTTTCAATCAATTGGAAAGTGAGGAAATTTATCCCTCACTTTTTCTTTCTCCATCCACTGAGCATTACTCAGATGCATTCCTTTGAAGGAAACACAAATGTACTCCACATATCCCCATCGTGAAGTTCTATTTTTCCTGTTGAGTATGTTATCTTGGGGAAACTTGTCTAGATACTTTAGTGCAAAATCATCCACTATATTAATCTGTGCAACCTCTTTCATATCCATAATCAATGGAGTTTCATAAATCTTCATGTTTTCAACATTTACTACTGAGTGCATTTGCATATAAGTGGGCAAGTCAATATGAAAAGTATTGTCTCCAATCTTTGCCAATATGGTGAAGGGACCATATCGAATGGGTCTCAATTTATTCCATTCTCCCTTCCTTCTATCCTTGCTGATATGGAGCCATGCCTTGTCCCCAACTTGAAACTGATGGTCAACTTGGTGCTTATCATATTGAGGTTTATACTAAGCTTGAATCTTCTCCAATTCCTCCTATACTACTTGTTGAATCACCTGTATCCATTGAATAAACTTCCCTACTTTGTCCCTATCATCTCATCCATTTCCATCCTCATATTTCCCAAAGACCATGTCTAAGGGATCCCTTGGTAGATAACCAAAACGTGTCTCAAAAGGTGACCTCTGTGTGGATGAATGTATTGCTCGATTATATGCATGCTTCACGTAAGGAAGTTGTTCATCCCACAACTTGGGATGTTTTCCACAATAGCTTCGTAATAAGTGCACCACAGTTTGGTTAATGACCTTCGTATTCCCATCGGTCCATGGATGAAATGATGTACTTCTTTTCATCTTAGCATCCATCATTCTCCACAAGCTAGTCGAGAACTATCCAAGAAAGTGAGCATCTCGATCTAACACAATAGATGTGGGCAACCCAAAATGGACCCAGACATGCTGAGAGAAAAGATAAGCAGTCTGCTCAGCATTGAAGTACTTTTTACAAGGCATTAAAATATACATTTTACTAAAATGATCCATGATGACATATAAATAGTTGTGACCTTTCCTAGACATAAGCAAACCACCTACAAAATCCATGGACACACTTTCCCATGGTCGACTCAGAATAGGGAGTGGCATGTAGAGCCTAAGTTTTCTATTAGAGGTATTTGAAACAGAACACAACACACAACCCTTTATAAAACAAGTCACAATGTTTTTCATATGAGGCCAAAAACAAAACCTTTGTAAATGGCACAAAGTTTTTTCAACCCCAAGATGACTAGACACCAGAGAGGTATGAGCCTTTCGGATTACATGTACCCTTTCATCAATGGGTATACACAGTTTTCCAAGGTGATACAATAGTTTTCCATGCAAATAATAATTGTCCACCTATGATCCATGATTCAATTTTGCGTAAATCTCTTTAAAATCATTATCATTGGCATATTGTTCAGCATAAGTTTCTAACGATAAAGAAGCATTTTGCAAAACTACAGATGCATAAATAAGAGGGAAAGAAAGAATATTTGTTACTTTGTTGCTAGCAACCTTATTGTATTTTATTACCATATGAAACTACTGGAGGAATCCCATACATCTGAAATGACGGGTTTGTTGAAAGTTGGTCTGTTCTTGGAGGTACTTCAAGGGTTGATGATCCGTATGGATGATGGTCTTCTTTGCACTTAGAAACAAGGCATACAACTCCATGTTGTACGTGGGATAATTCACAACATCCTGGGAGAAAGTCTCTGAATGGTAACATATAGGCTTCCTTTGCTGCATCAATATAGCGCCCATGGCATATCAGTTGGCATCTGTCTCAATCTCAAAAAGTTTTTGAAGGTCTAGTAAGGCTAGCACTGGTGTTGTGTTGATATTCTCTTTTAGCATGTCGAAGGATTTTTGTTGCTTTCCTCCCCACTAAAAGTCCTACTTCACACTTGTCAATGTGTGTAAGGGGGCTACGATAATAGAGAAGTTCACAGTAAACCTTCTCCAATATTATACCGAACCCAAAAAGATTTACACCTCTGTAACATTTGTGGGCTCAAGCGACTTCATAATTGCATCTACTTTAGAGGGATCTATTTTTAATTGCCCATTACCGACTATGTGACCCAAATAAACGAGAGAGGTCTTCCAAAGCTCACACTTTGACAGTTCTACATACAATTTTCATTTTTCAAAACATCAAGCACTTTATTCACATGACATACATGTTCATCCCATGTCCTACTATAAACAAGAATATGATCCAGATATACAAGAACAAAATTATAAATGAAAGTCCTCAACAAATCATTCATTACCCTCATAAACGTGCTCGAAGCATTGCACAGTCCAAATGGCATCACCATCCATTCGAACAACCCCTTCTTGGTTTTGAATGTAGTCTTCCAAATGTCTTGTTTTGTAACTCTAACCTGGTGCTATCCACTACATAAATCTAGTTTTGTAAAATATACAACATTTTTCAATTGATCTAATAATTCATCAATACGAGGGATAGGGTATCAATTATTCACCATAATTTTGTTTAGTACCGTGTAGTCTACGCACGTTCTCCAAGTTCCATCTTTCTTTGCCACCAACATGATCAGTGAGCCGCACGGAGAAGAAATCATTCTGATGACCCCTTGACTTAGCAATTCCTACACTTGTTTCTTAATCTCCTCCAACTTGATAGAAGCCATTTTGTACATGCCAATATTTGGTAAAGGAGAATCCTATTGTAAATGGATTTCATGTTGGATTTCCCATTTTAGGGGCAATCCTCTCGGTTCTTGAAACAATCTATCATAGTCAAAATAATTTCTAAGAATTCTTTCTTATGATCAGGATCACAACCTTTTAAAGCATTAGTTGTCTTGACCTCTTTTTCTCTCACCACCATGAGCAGGCACCCTTTACTGGAATTGACTAGTCGTTTAATTTGTCCTACACTTACAAGGCTAGCACTAACTTTCATATGATGAGCTCTGACTATATATTTTAACCCATCCTTCATGAGGTGGTATTTATTTTCATGTCGAAAGAAGACTTCTTTTCTGTCATATAGATACGAACTTCCCAAGATGATTCCATAGATATCCAAAGGTACAATATCTAACTCTACCTCATCAAATAATTTTGAATCAATAACAAATATTGCCCTACACTTCTTGGTTACTTGTAAGTTTGCTTTATCGCTTACCTAACCAAGCGGGTATGGACTCAGATGAGGCTTAGTTTTGAGGCCTAATTTTTTAACTAAGGACTCTGAGATTAAGTTTGCTTGGAAACCTGAATCGAATAGAGTTTCCACCTTTGTGTGTTTTATAATAACCCTAATGTGGAATAATTCAATTCTCTTTCGTTCATTACTTACAGGCTCATTCAAACAACTGGTACTTGCAATTGATTCATAATTATTACTAATAGAAATAGTACCTCTTGCACCCACGATTGTGATCAATGTCTCATCACTGGAATCTGATCCAAGGTCCTGTTGCACTGTTGCCACCGTCTTCTACTTTCCCTTTCCATTGAATCTCTTTGGTCTCAGCTCTAGATGTAGCTTCCAATAGTGGTCCTCATCATGACCTTCTCTCTTGCAATGCATGCAAGATGGTGTTTCTCCATCCCCTTTCTTGGCTGCAACAATATTCTTATCCTTCCCCTTTCCTTTCTTCTGGAATTTTCTATGCTTAGGGTTGAATGGTTCTTTCTTGGCTTGATCATCTCTATCATTCTTGCCTCAACTTTCAAGATGAATGGCCTTTACGTTGGCCGCATCAATCATAGTAGGCTCGAACAATAACAGTGAGTGTTTTATGTAACTATGTAATGCACCAACATACTTAATTACAATCGCGGGGGAATCTAATGAGATGCCCAATTTCAATGCTTGTTTCTGAAATTCTTTAGTGAAGATTTACACATTTTGGCCTTTACCTTTCCTTAGATATTTCCATTCCATTAGTGCCTTTTTTCCATAACCCAAAGGGTAAAACTGGTCTTTCAATGCAGAAATAAAATTGGACCAAGAGGAAAGAAGGTTACCTGACTTTTTGTTTCCCTTCTGCAACTTGCTCTCCCACCAAAAGAGAGCAGTGCCACTCAGCTGAAGAGATTCTAACTGGACCTTTGCCTCATCTTATGCAATCTGTTGAATTTGGTAGTAGACCTCTATCTGTCTTATCTAATTATTAGGTTTTTTTGCACTACACTCTCCATTGTACATGGGTAGGTCAAACTTTACATCTAGCTTGAAGAATGGTTTCTTAGATGTATGTTTGGAGTCAAGATTAGAGTGATGAAAACTATCACTTAAAGAAGGAGAGGGTGGATGCTCTTCTCCACCACCTTCATGATTTGCTGATCTATTGTCATCGACATCTTTCTTCTAGTTCCCAAGTGCCTTCTCATACCCTAAAAACAACTTGTCCACTTTCTCTACCATATTGTAGAATACCTTGCATAAATTTTGTTCCTCTCCCAACAAGCTTCTTCATTAGCCATGTTTGTTCTTCATTGTGCATGTCCTACTTCGAGATCAAAGGACTCAATATTTCCTTTCCCTTTTCACTGCTTGTTTTGGGTTAGCATATACTCATGCAATTCACATCGACAAAGACTTGCTAAGATACCATACTTGATCCAAAAAAAATTTCTTATAGATGCATCCGAATTACAAGAAACATAGCTTATTAACCATGGAACTTAAAAGCACATAAAACAATTCAGAAATAACAAGATAAATATGAAACCATGACACAAATAACTGATTATGGAGTTCATCCAATTTGGACTACGTCTTCGAGCCCTACTCAATAGTGGGGAGGCCTTCATTCATTAAGTGGAATAAACAAAGATAAAGTACAAGCAACATTCATTTACAATCCTTATACCTCCAAGCTGGAATATGGATGAAGAATGAAGATTCCATCTTCAAAAACAAACAGTGCCACCAAAATTGTAGGGAAAAATTGTGCAGAATCACCTATCCAAACACCGAATTTGGAGAAATGAAGTTCCTAAACCCTCTCGGAACCTCCCTATTTCTCAAGGCGAGGTTCTGACCTACTGCCAAGTCAGGTTACTGCTATAGGAAATGGTTTTTGAACTTCAATTATAGTCTCTTCCCCCTTTTTCCCTGTGTGGACCGTCTAGTATATAACCTTGATTGACTGATTTCTCAATCCCAGCCATTTCGAATAGAGGATAGGTTTAGCAACGGTTCGTTACCACCACAGGACCCCAGGCCTAAAATAGTACATCGTAACAACCTGTTTAAAATAGCATAAACCTCTTAACCATACATTAATCCCTTAACATAGTGTTTTTAACATTGGTGGTAATAATCCATCTGCGTAGATAGCCTCATCACAAATTGAAATTGGCAGACAATCCTGACCTTTGCGACAAGTAGCCTATGATAGCAGTGGACCCAATGGACCATAAAACATAGTGTATAATATATCGGATCCAAAAACCATCACAAATCGAAATCAGAGGGAACCGATGGGTGTTATGTTTTTTTAATGTGGTGTGTGTGATATGCCATTGCGATATCGCAATGGCATCCCTGACTGTCGGGGGTCGATTCTGTAACTCTTCCCTTCTGCGATGTGTTATTGCATCGCAACCCTGATCCTATTAGGGCTGATTCTTTACCTCCAACCTCTTCCAATCTGTGATTGTGAAATGCGAGACTAATGGTGGCCTGCAAGTTGGCACTTCCCCATTCACCGAAGAATTTTTCCACTCACCTTTTCCTGTCACCTCTCCAAGTCAAACATGAACTTTGATTTCCTCTAACTTCTTCAAATGAGCTCAGATTCAAGTGTCATTCACATCGTTGAAATTAGGATGATGAGCACTTCGATCCAATGCTAAGTTTATCCAGATTCTGCCATTTTGAGGTTTGAGCCTTCTTACCATGCCATTAGTACTTTTTAGAGATACAACTAGATCACAAAGCACATTGAGGACTTTCAAAAATTGAATATAAGGGTAAATGATATTCCAAAGGAGCATGATATTGATGTCTTCACAGGGACTTTAAATGATAACATCCAACATGAGGTTCGCCATTAGGAACCTAATTCAATGAAGGCGGCATCTAGGGTGGCCAGAAAAGTGGAAAGAAAAATTATGACAACAAGGAAGTCTACCACTGACAACTATAAAGATAGAAGTGTTGTTGCTCCTAGCCTTCCACAACCTATAAGGTTGACACCACAACAGTTGGTGCAAAAAAAATAAAAAGTGCTTTGTTAAATTTGTGATAGAAAATACACTAATGGGCATAAGCGTGGTGAGAAGAAATTATTTTACATATATTGTGAAGAGGAGGAAGAAAAGGATCAAGAAAATTCAAATGAAGAGGATATACACTAGGAACCAACCCTAGAGAAAGAAGAAATGAATCTGACCCTACCTTGTAATGCATTGGCACCTTTATGGATATCATCCACCATCCATCACATCATCTTTAAGAGAATATTCTAAGGTTCAAGCAGTGGAAGATAACATCAAGCATTAAAAACAAGTTCTCCAACTCTTAAAGAATAACCTCACTTTGCGGTAGAATCGAATGAAAAAGCATGCAGATCGACATCACAGTGAAAGAATTTTTTATGTAGGAAACTGCGTATTTTTATGGCTACAACCATACAAACAAATGTCCCTCAAGCAAGTTAAGAAGGATAATAAATTATCACCAAAGTACTATGGTCCTTACAAGGTGTTGCAAAATATTGGTACTATGGCATACAAATTGGAGCTTCCTGCATCTTCCCGAGTGCACCGAGTTTTCCATGTTCCAGGCTTAAAGAAGGTTATAGGTAACAAGCTCCCATTTCAAACTATATTGTCGAAATTTGATGGGGAAGGAAAAATAATATTGGAATTTGAAGCAGTCATGGAAATAAGAACCCGACAGCTATGAAATCGATCAATTTCATAGTATCTCATAAAGTGGAAGAAATTAACCACTAAATATTTTGCATGGGAGGATGAGAATTTTATACAAAGCATCCAGAACTAATCAAGCATTGAGGACAACACTTTTTTGAAGGAGAGGGGCATGTTAGTGTTGGAAATAATACTGAGAGGGGGGGGTGAATCAATATTATCAAGCCGAATTTTCTTTTTCAAAAATAAATGATATATGATACTTCATTTAGTTAAACCCGCGTATATACGCAACTATGAAGAAAGAAACTCATGTATACAAAGAAAACTTTTAATTTACTTTATCTTTCTGATGATGATTGTTAATCTGTGTTGCAGAATCAAATAACCAGTAACCAGAGATAGTAAAACAAAGCAGAAAGACAATCACACACAAGAACACAAGATATAAGGTGGAAACCCAATGTGGGTGAAAACGACCTGCTGCAATTCGTCTCTATCTTCTTTTAA
>APFE031192863.1:128093-142774 GCA_000404065.3 Pinus taeda | reverse complement strand
ATCAACATACAAAACATTTCCAACTTTGACCTTTTCTTTCAACTGAGTAGTGCCTTTTCCTTTTATGGCTGCAGGGGTATCATTTCCAAAAGAAACTTTCTTTCCCTTTTCTAAAGTAGTGTATGATTCAAGTTTTTCTTTATCACTTGTCATATGCTTCGAACATCCACTGTCGATGTACCATAGATTTTCTTGTCCTCCTGCATAAAAAGCTATCCCACATCTTTTTGGTTGTGGTTCCTTTGTTCTCCAAGTTCTGGTGCTTGAGGTTTGTTCCTTTCTCTACCGAAACCTGCTCCTGCATTCAAAATCTTCATGACTGAAGTTATTACAAATAGAACATTCAATTTCATTTTCAAGTGCTGAAAAGTTGTTATAGGTCCTTTTCGTAATCCCAATCATACTTCTTTTTTTTTGAACTTCTCTAGTCATGATTGTCTTGTAGGCAACACATTGAGCTGCTTTGTGACCAAAGTTATGGCAAGAGAAACATTGGCCATTGAAGAAACTTCTGCGATTATCAAATCTACCAACCAAATGATTGTAGTTTCGATTGTCATCCATTCTTGAAGAAAATTGGGAATATTTTACCTGAGGTTGATTGTAGCTTCTGTTTGTCCTTAAGGTAGCTTGCCCCCGATTTTCTTGATAATCTTTGTTCGTTCTTGATGAAGACTGGCCCTGATTTACCTGATGATTTCTATTAGGCTTTTGCTCACTCCTTCTTGCTGCATAAAGATAACTTTTGGAGGTGGAAGCTTGAGATGTGTCACCATTATACCCCAGACCTGTCTTGTTTAGAGGGGAATGCTGCACATTGATAATCTCATCCATAGTTTCAGATCCTTTAACAAATTTAAGATTAAGGGCCTTTGTTTTCTCAATTTCTTTTCTAAGGCCAACAATTTCAAATTCTAACTTCTCAAGAAATTTTTCTTTTTCATCAAGTTGAAATTGCAGAGTATCAATGATCACATTCTTTTCTTCTAAACATGTTTTGAGTCTAGAAATCTCTTCATAAAAACCATCCACATCTATAGCATTCAGGTAATCATCATCTTCAAAGGCCATTAAAAGTTTATAGTGATTACCTCGTTCATATTCATCGCTATTTGATAGTCCATCACTATCTTCATGAGTGTAAAAGCTTTTCTTATTTGCATTTTGTCTCTTGTTCCATCTAACAGGTTCCTTCCCCTTGTCAATCTTATCCTTGTGAGGACATTTGGCAGCATAGTGACCTACTCTTCCACAAGAAAAACATTTGAAAGGTAACTTACCTCTGAATCTTCCAGTACCCCATTAAAGATTTCTAACAAAATTTGATTCTTATTCTTCTTCTGACACGTGTATTGACTCATAGTACTCTCCTTTTCCTGAAGCCTTGAAGGCAGCTACTCTCCTATCTGATGGACCTCCTTTCCTCATTTCATAAGCAGCTAGAATTCCGTGCAGCTATGACATTTTAAGGTTTTGTAGATTCTCCTTTTCTTCTATAGCAGAAACTTTAGATTCAAATCTAGAGGACAAGGATCTTAGAACTTTTTCAACCACAACAGACTCTTTTATTTCTTCACCCAAATTTTTCATACAATTAACAATCTCATCTACAAAAAGAAAATAATTAGCCACACTTTCATCATTATACATCTTGAGATTTTCATACTAAATCCTGAGGGTTTGAAGTTTTGCTCGTTTTACCTAATCATCTCCTTCATAGCTTAGAACAATCTTGTCCCATATCTCTTCTGCAGATTTAAACTGCATTACCTTAACAAATTCTGATTGAGATAGGCATCCTAATAGAGTATTGACTGCCTTTGCATTTGTTTCATATTTCTTCTCCTCAGCTGGATTTGTAAGAGCTGCTGATGGAAAGGTATACCCTGTATCTATGATATCACAGACTTCTGTACCAAGAGATTGAAGATAGGCAGTAACTCTTACCTTCCAATATACGAAGTTTGTCCCATCAAAAATTGGTGGCCTGAATGACGGTTCCCTCTCGTAATTTCTCATGATGATAGATCTTCCTTCAAGCGATCAAGCTTCTTCTGAAGGACCTGCTTTGATACCAATTTTTGGAAATAATACTGAGAGGGGGGGTGAATCAGTATTATCAAGTCAAATTTTATTTTTCAAAAATAAATGATACACGCTACTTCATTTAGTTAAACCCGCGTATATACGCAACTATGCAGAAAGAAACTCGCATATACAAAGCAAACTTTTAATTTACTCTATCTTTCTGATGATGATTGTTAATCTGTGTTGCAGAATCAAATAACCAGTAACCAGAGACAGTAAAACAGAGCAGAAAGACAATCACACACAAGAACACAAGATATAAGGTGGAAACCCAATGTGGGTGAAAACCACCAGCTGCAGTTTGTCTCTATCTTCTTTTAAATTAGAAACTTCTTTTACAATGTACTAGTGCAGTCCTTTACCAGTACGCAGGCTGCAACCTACAGAGAGCTACAACCCTCTCTCATTCTCCAGCGTCTCCTGGAAGGGAGCTACAACCCCCTTTATCTCTCTTGCACTAGCCAAGATACTAGTACATAGGTGCTAGCCTACAGAAGGCTACAATCTTCCAGGGACCACGTCTCATAAATTTTTAGATTGGATCCATGAACATCAATCAAACATCAAGAATTTCTCCATCAACCAATCTCCTTTCCACCAATTAGATCTGAATCAAGTAGATACTTCTATGACAGCTGTACCCAAAACATAGTACCAGAAACCACACACCAAAAACTGAACCCAGAACACAGCAGCAATAAATAGAAGCAGCTAGATCACAACTTAAAGTATATATGCTATTTCAATAACCTACAACATGCGTGCATACGCTTCTGTGTTTGGAACAACCTACGCATACGCTGTTTTCATTCACTGAACCAGCGTGTATATGTGCCTTAGCTTCACTGAACCTACGTACATACCTATAAATGATAATTCACTCTTTCAGATATTCAAAAACACTAATTAACCCAGATTATCAGTGTTATAGATCAAGCAAGCGCCACATATAACAGACCAAAATCATACAAAGATACTATCATTCAAGCTTAAAGGTTATGACCCATCAATAGAACTTATCCTTCTTCTTTTGCGCTTAAGGTTCCTCCTTTATTCAGATCGAGATCTGCACCATAACCTAATTACCAGTATTCCAGATCTACCACTTTTCAGATATTCAAATAATAATTCACATGATCATTTTCCACATGCTCTCCTTCCTCTTTTATAGTCTTAGGCCTTCCTCAATACCACGGTCCAAAGCCATAATAAACCAATACCATGGCCCCAATACTAGGGATCAACACATCTGACGAGACGCCGTGGTCCAAAACCATAGGTTCAAATCCCAAGGACTAACTACCATGGACCAAAAGCAAGTTCTCCAACATATATGCGCCTTTGTTATGTCTAACCCGCGTGTATATGCACCTTACTCTAGATGAACCTGCGTATATGCCTTTTCTTTCATTCTCAAAGCCTGAACTGAGATATGTTACCAAAGAGAGTTGCCATCAAGGACAACACTAGTGCATCAAACCTATGCCATAATGCCAACAGTTAGGTCCTTCTACTACTAATGCAACCCCTTATTGTTATTAGTGCAAACCCCTTATTGTATTGTTGTGCCCATGTAGTCCCCATATTGTTATTATTATGCCCCATAGGAGCCCACTATTGTTATTGTTGTGCCCTTACAATATTATTTTTATGTAGGCTCTGATTATATTGTGACCCCTTAGACTCTTATATATAAAAATGAGTTCTTTTCATTTATATCATCAAATAATTATTAATTTTTGTAATGTAAAGGAGGTTTCTCCCTCGAAGAGACTAATTTTGAAGTCATTAACCGATTTTTTCTTCTATTTTGTGAGCTGGTTGCATAACATATACTCTTGATGATCTAAGCAAGAGGGAGATGGATTCTAAATCTTGAAATGATGTATCATGGCATGATGAATCAATTTCTGAAGTTTGGGAAAGAAATTCTATATTGCAAGGTTGTTGAAAAAATTTTGATTAATGGAAATGCAAATCCTTGGATACTCCAATTTGAAGTTCAAAATGTTGTTGAACTTGACATGGAAAATGACAGTTGATTGAAGCATTGATTTTCCATTTTTGAACATCCATCCATATATATGATGTGCATAGAGCCTAAATAAATTCATGATTGAGTTGCTTCATTCACATAGAGTTGCCACAGAACATCCTTTGAAATGTTTGTATGAGATGTTCTATTTTTCATATATTTCTCCTATGATATGTGACTATGTGGATGTGTTTTTTTTAATAGAGATTATTGTTGATGAGCACATATGAGTGTTGCCTTAATATGATATATTATTGATGAAACGTCCATAGATTTACACCCGACCGAGATTGAGTTTGATGTTACTAGCATGGCTAGCTGTGAGGCAGGGTGTAGACACTCCTTAAAGATATGTTTGATCACAATATGAATATGCCATTGATACATTGTGATGACATAGAATCCCATATATATAGTTAGGACTGAGATACTTACGTATATTAAGATACTGCAGTTGTGTGAGGCAAGACTAGGCTTGTGATTGGCACCTCCTTGAGAGGGAGGATGATTATGGTATTTTTTTGTGATTTATTTGACTATTTATGATCTAACATGATATTTGATTTGATGTCTTGTATGAACACGAGAAATATTCTATTGAGACAAGAAGATACTAGCTTTTAGTATGATGAGAGCAGCGTTGATCGAGGACACTGAGCCAACTCTTCCTCCCTGTCTGGGCTCCCGGAGTGAGGAATTGAGATAAAGGGATCCTGGGGTTGAGGGAACTATGGAAAATAGGGTATGACCCCTATCTGTTACCCATAGGGTTGGATATGTTTCTCCCCTATCTTCGTAGGGTTGGAGAATGTTTCCCCCCTCTCTGGTATTTTTAGAGTATACCCCAATTGGCATCATATCCACAAGAAGGTCTTGCGGGGAATACCACTCCTTGTTTGGCCAATAATTTGAGAGTGTACTTGGGGTGTACAACCCAAGTCGATTATGATGCAAGTGTTCTACCATGTGACTATTCAGGGTCATCAATGGGAATATCAACAGACAATAGGATGGGTTGAGATAACCTTATGAGGTTCCAAGTTGAGATTGAGCTCCTTGATATGATCCCATGGTCGAGACGTGCTCCCTTGTGTGTTTTTATATACTATTGCTTGATATGAGGTTCTAGATGTGTAGCTCCCCCATGAGATTCTCGATTGCGATGTGCTCCCCGATGTGGTTACAGGTTGATATGTGCTCCTTGATGATCTGCTTTCCGATGATGATTGATGGTGAGATTTTGGGTATTAGTCTGACGGATAGAGGGTGTTAGCTTAATCTCCCCACCATAACCAAATTATTCTTCTTTTAGATTCAATAATGTTCAGCATACGAGCAAAAATAATTAAGAGATAAGCAGAAATAACCATGGGATAGATCAAGATGTACATTGATGATTTGTGATGATGATACAATTGTGATGGTCATGGCATGACGACAACATAAAAAATATCATTAGTGATGACACATGATGACACTTGAAGATACCAGAATGGCATGACGGTCAGATATTGGTAGGTGGAATTATCCCTCGTTGAGACGGAGTGTTAAAATTATGCAACTGTTGTTAAATTCCACTTTGGACAAATCATATGATGAATATAATAATTAAAATAGATTCCACTTTTTCAGAGGACCAAAATCAACCTGAAGAGCACCTTATTTGGATAAGAAGAAGTTGGCCGATAATTTACCTATTTACTCATGTATATTGGATTAGGTTAGCCCTAAGAACATATACAATTGGACAGGTTGGCGTCAACATCAAGTGGACCCTCATGAAATCCTATAAATAGAATAGACCTCAAGCTCATTTGGACACAATTATCAATCACTCTCTTCTATTATTTGGTTTGCACAGGTTTGACGAAGGAAATCTTAGGTAAAGGGTCTAAAACTACAGGGTCAAAGCTCGCACGTGTCTAGGGTTTCTAAGTCATGGATGCTCACATGTAACTAAAGTTTTTCATCCCAGGACGTTGGCATAGTATGGTCCTGAGAGCCTCTAGGAAGTATTATATGTTTGCACATAGTGTTTAAGGGAGCATCAGAGAGGCTAGGGCCTCCATAGTTCTATTTGATCCCCAGATGCTCGCATCGAATTCTCTAGAGAGCATCCAGATCTATTTTAGATTCTTGCATAGGGTGTCTAAGGGAGAATCTAGGAGGCTAGGGTTTTTATAGTGCAGTCTGACCCCAGACGCCCACATGTAGTTCTCTTGGGAGTATCTAGATCTGTCCTAGACACAATCATCCATTTTTACAGATAGCGTACAGATCTTCCTTAGATCCTCACACACAATATCTCTGCATGCGTCTGGTACCAAAATATGAATTATCAATATGAAGCATCATTCAACAGTGTTCAACACAATGATAACAATAACCAATAGTTGACTACAGTTAGTGACAGTGCATTAAAATCTTCAGAATCAAGATCTTTGAGTATAAATATGTTTAAGGTCATGTTATGGATGTTTTAATTTTTTTTGTTGTTATGGACCATTGTACTCTCTTTTACTGAATCATTGATAATGATCTAAGAAGATGAAGAATTTGTAAGGGTTTTCCCCATAGTGGGTTTTGCCCTGGTCTCTGATCAATCTTGGTGTCTCTATGTGTGCATGCTTTTTTTCTATTGTTCCTTTATCTTACGCTGCATTGATGATGATGATGATATTGTTCTTTCTACATAGTTCCATATGCTGATGTATAATGATGTAAATATGAATAATTTTATAATGTTATGGAGTGAATTTAATGTGTTAATGAAGAAATGAAACTATCAAAACAAAGTACAATGTATCCCTATGAAAAAATAACACAAGGTACATTAATGGGCTCACATTGAACATTCAAGATGAAATAAGTGTATTGTCACCAAGGACAGTAGAGGAGGCATACTAATTGGCACTAAAATCATAAGAGAATCTTGTAAGGAAACAAGCATGTAGAGGTAAAGGTGTTGCTAGAAGTAGAGGGTAGTAGCAAAGAAAAGGGAGGTCTACTACATCTAAAGATGGGGCTACTATCTCTAGTCCACAACAATAGTAAGTGGGAGAGTCTAGAGGCTGAAGATCCTTTTCCAAAGGATGACGAAGAGGAAGGGTAGAGGTTTGTTATTGCATGTTTGGAAAGATTGGACACATGGTGTATATTTATCTAGAGAATAGAGAACTAGGCCAAATGAATGTTGTTGTGGCTCCAATATAAGAGGAGGACATAGAGGTGCATGAAGCAAAAAATGTGCCAAAGACAGTATAAGCCCTGATGATGAAGAAGGTGTTGATTAAGTAGCAAAAGGAATTTGTTGAGGCAACTCAAAGGAGAGCCCTGTTTTAAATTGTTTGCAAGGTCCAAGGTAAGTGTTGTAAAGTTGTGATTAATAATGGTAGTATAGACAACCTAGTGTCCACAGAGGCTCTAGAGAAGTTGAAATTGAATAAACAAAACCACATAATGCCCTACAAGGTGTCCTGGCTACACAAGGAACATTAGATTTTGGTCAATGAATAGTGTGAGGTTGAGCTACAGATTGGTAGCTACGAAGACAATATCTTTTGATATGCGATGTCAATGGATGTGTGTCACATTCTACTTGGAAGACCATGGAAGTTTGACATAAGTGTGGTGCATGATGGAAAAAAGAACACTTATAAGTTCCAAAAGGATAGCATTAAGCATACTTTGTTGCATTTGCAGGAAGAAGGGACTTACTGAAGCAATGATTCAAAGGAAGTGTTAATGAGTAGCAAGTAATTTCTACATCAGATTAAGCTAGAAGTGGTAAATTATGCTAATCTTTTGTAAGCCTAGAGTAATTCTTACATCTAGTATTATATATGATTTTCCTATAGAAATTCAAGAGATGCTGGAGGAGTATCATGATATTGCGGTGGGTGATTTTCCACCAGGTAGGATTATCACTCATCACATTGACTTCATTCCAGGAGCTCGTTTTCCTAATAAAGAGGCCTACTACATGAAACTTAAAGAAAATGAGGAGATCATAAAATAAGTGTAGGAGTTATTGGATAAGGGACTAATTAGAGAGAGTCTTAGTCCATGCGCAACACCCATATTGTTGGCTCGAAAGAAGGATGGAGGATGGAACATGTAAACAAAATCTAGAGATTTGAACAAAATTATAAGCAGGTCTCATTTTCCCCTACCGCGTATTAATGATTTATTGGATTGTTTGAGTGGTGCCTATTGGTTTTCCAAAATTGACTTAAAGAGTGGATATCATCAAATTAGAATCAGAGAGCAATATGAGTGGAAGATTGTATTTAAAACTAGCGAAGGTTTATATGAATGGATTGTCATGCCATTTGGACTATATAATTCACCTCATAAGGTTGATGAATGAATTACTAAAGTATTTTATAAGGAAGTTTTTGATTTTTTACCTGTACGAAATTTTAGTGTACATTCAGTCAAAGGACAAGCATTTGAAGCTTTTGAGGTATGTGTTAGAAATGTTGCAGTAAGAGAATTTGCTTGTAAATTTGAAGAAATGTTCCTTTTCGAAGTCAAAGTTGGTATATCTGGGATTTATGATTTCCATACAAGGATTGAAGATGGATCCAGGTAAGATGAAATCTATCCTTCCTAAAAGTATTTTTGAAGCTAGAGGTTTTTATCATTTGGAAAGTTTTTACAAGAAGTTTATTAGAAATTTCAACAAGATGAGCACACCAAATGTAGATATAGTGAAGAAGAATTAACAACCATTAGGCGGAATGATGAATATGAAAAAGGTTTACAAATGTTGAAGAGGAATATTACATGGAAGCCATTGCTTTCTCTCTTGGATTTCGACAAGCCCTTTCAAGTGAGACTTATGCTAGCAATGATGCAACTAGAGTAGTAATTAGCGAGGAGAACAAACCCATAGCCTATTGTAGTGAGAATTTGAATGAGTCAAGGAGAAATTACATATCCAACGACAAAGGGTTTTATGCAATAGCTCAAACTCTAAGAAAATGGAGGCATTGTTTGTTGTCTAAAGAATTTATTTTATACACTGATAATCATGCTATTCATTATATAATGAAACAACCTACATTGAACCAAAAGCATATTAATTAGGTTTAGTACTTATAAAGTTTTACATTTGTTATAAAGCACATCAAATAAAATTAGAAATTCCTTGAGAAGGAGACAACTTTTATTACAAGAGAGTCATACTCAAGTGTTGGGATTCAACCTTATAGGGGAGTTGTATGAGGAGGATGTAAACTTCAAGGAGGCCTTTGAAGCTTGTAAGAGTATTGCTTCACAAGAAATGATTTTGTGGCTTGACTACATGATTTAAGATGCACTTCTTTTAAAAAACAACCAATTGTGCATTCCAAATTTTTCCATGAGGGAGAACCTGATTAAGGAGGAACACAATGGAGCCCTTGGAGGACATTTTGGATGAGACAAGACTTATGACTTGCTAAATAGGTACTACTATTGGCCAAAGTTGAGATCTGATGTAGAAATTTTTGAATAAATGCAGAACCTGTCAGTATGCCAAAGGTAGACCTAGAAAACTAGATTTTATACCCCATTGTCAATTCCAGAGAGACCTTGGGATTAAACAAGTATGGATTTTTGTTTGGGATTGCGTAAAATATAGAAAGGTAATGATTCTATCTTTGTGGTTGTAGATAGATTTTCAAAAATAGCTCATTTTATTCCTTGTGCTAAGACTAGTAATGATAGCCATATTGCTAACCTAATCTTTAAAGAAGTAGTACTTGGCTACATGGAATTCCCAAGATAATTGTTTCAGACAAGGACACTAAATTCTTGGGATACTTTTGGAGGACACTATGGAAGCAGTTTGGTACATAATTTCATAATGGTTTAGCATATCACCCACAAACTAATTATTATACTAAAGTTGTGAACATAAGCCTAGGGAATATTCTGCACAGTTTGATTGGAGACCACCCTAAACAATGAGACCAGATTCTACCATAGGTCGAATATGCTTACAATGAAACTCCTAACAGAAGCACTGGACAAATCCCTTTCTAAATTGTGTATGGGATGAACCACAGAGGAATATATCAGCTCAGAGGTTTAGGAAAAACATAATAGATGAGTGCACCAAGAGAGGATTTTTCTAGAACTATAAAAGAGATTCATGATGTGGTCAAACATAAATTGTATGACAGTAATATGAACTATAAAAGAAAATTAGACCTTAGTATGAGAAAGAAGAATTTTGAGGTTGGAGATATGGTACTTGCACATTTGATGAAGGAGAGATTCCCCAAGGGCGAGCACAACGAACTAAAATTTAAAAAGATAAGACCATGTAGAATTCTAAAGAAATTTTCTACCAATGCTTATGAACTTGAATTACCACCTGGAGTTTGAATTTCACCCATATTTAATGTAGTAGATCTGTATAAGTATGATCCTAAAAAAAACAACTATACAATGACCAGAAACAATAACCAATACCATGGGAAAATCAGTTTCCAACATCTAAAACTTTGTAGCCAGAGAGTATTTTGGACAAGAGATTGATCAAGAAGACTAGGGAAAAAGAGTACTTTGAGTACTTGGTTAGGTGCAAGAACCTACTAGTAACATATGCAACTTGGATGACTGCCACACATACAGAAAAGTGGCAAATGCATTGAAGAACTCGTGGAAAGGAGCACACAAAATATTTGTTCCTTGGGAGTGTGAAGCAAGGACATCTACAATTCTCATTCACTGAGAGGTCAAAAGAAATCATTTACTAGAGGATTTGATTCCTTGATGAGTGGGTTGTTAGGCTAGGATTTGTTTTAATTTTCCATGTAATTCTCTAAATTAGATAAATTGTTGTAGTGCTTGCGTTTTGTTTTAATTTTCCCCAATTTCATCCTCAGATCCTTTCTTCAACTAACTTAACCGAATTGATATAATGTTAAATATTTCTTTGATTAATGAGGAAATTAGAGAAGAGTGTGTGGGAGCGAAATTTGTCTACGAGAGCTCTGTATTAGCATAACCAATCCTTCCACAACATTTAGTTTTTTTTACATATTCCTGTGATAGCCCTCTATTTAATACGTGTACTCGAGATCTTAAACACCCAATATTATATTAAATTGGTTGTAGGAGAGCAGAAAAGAGAGAGGAATCACCATACATAGGTTGCAGATCTAGGAGGAGAGGCCCAAAGAGCACAGAGAGTCGAGATTTTCCAGAGTGTCAAACACAAGAATAACCCCGAAAAGGGCAACACTTCATTATTCTTTTTTTTCCCTTTTGGAATAGTGAGTTAGTTGATGAAGCCGAGACCATTTATCAATAGAATCCCATAGTAGAACTTTGGCTTTGAAATGCCAGAAGGCACAGAGCCCGTAACTTTCTTTTAAATAACATTGGGACCTAGATTGTCAAGTGACGGCGAAAAAAATTTCTTTCCATCTCCTGGATATGTCAAGTGTCGAAGGAATTATCCAAAGCTGGTTTAACATGGAGGACCGGAAATCCCGATAATCCCAAAGTCCCGTAAGTTAATATAATTGAGCACTTGGGACCAGGAAACCAAGGACCCTCAAGTGTCGGTGACAAAAATAATTTTAGTCCCATGATTTGTTAGGTGATGGAGATTTTGGGGCCGCAAGGGAGAGACCGTGATTTGCGAGGTTTTCCTTTGTAAAAGCTACGCGGGCCATACCGAAAGGTCGAAATCCTGTAAGGGATTTTAATTGAATTTTAAAGGAGATACGGGGACTCGAGATGACAAGATTTGTATGGAACATAGGTAACACCCAAAGGTTGTTTTCTTCCTATTTCCTTTATGGTTCTTCCACTGTCTCTAAGCTTCTTGTTGTAGACCTTAATAGGTATTTGATCCCCTCGGGTTGAAGGAAGCACCGAATTAAAGGAACCAAATCCTAAAGGGGCCGATTTAAGCAAATCTTTGTTGAAATTTGCATCAGTTTACGCATAGCTCAAGAATTTGTGAGGATCACATGAAACCTAGTATGTCCATGTTTCCTCTCTTGAAGGTCCAAATCCTCAATAAACATAACTTGTAGGTTGCTCCTAGTATAATACTGCCATAAAATTATTGTGCTAAACTACACTATACATCGAAGTGGATATGGATGTCTACATTTAGATAATGTTTTATGTGATGATAAAATGTTACGAAATGGGTATAGATATTCACCCAAGAGTTCCTCGAGGACGTAGTAATGGGTCATACATAACATTTTTATCTATTTTCCATAAACCCATGGTCCACTCTCTCAAATTCACCAATGTGAAAATAATTGATTTGATGACCTAAAATAAATTCAGATCATAATATTTGAGGAAGTATAGAGGCACCTCCTTGCTATTTCAGGGACGTTCGTCAATTATTATATGTAGCTTATCCATCTAATTCTCTAAAAGTCATTGGTATGTGCACTAACCCTAAAAAATTTATCTATTTTCCATAAACCCATGGTCCACTCTCTCAAATTCACCAATGTGAAAATAATTGATTTGATGACCTAAAATAAATTCAGATCATAATATTTGAGGAAGTATAGAGGCACCTCCTTGCTATTTCAAGGACGTTCGTCAATTATTATATGTAGCTTATCCATCTAATTCTCTAAAAGTCATTGGTATGTGCACTAACCCTCAAAAATTCATCACTGTGTGACAGGTGTCTATAATATGGTTTTGTAGTGAAGAAAAGATGTTATGAAATATTGCTTTGAAATTTTTATGTATCTAACTTACCTTTTATCTAACCCAATCTGTATAATATTAATTAATTATAGCCTTGTAATCATAGATGTGATTTAATTGGCCATGGGAATTTGCAATGGAAGATACAATAGTGTAAAGTAGCTAGTGACATCCATGAGGGTTATCTTGTATTTTGTATCTATTGTATAAGGGTTCTAAAAGACCTCAACTCTACATCAATTCTCATGCTTATATTTTTTTTAGAGATAGGGGTTTGATGTGTCTACCTCCACTGATGTTAGGTTTTGGTCACTCTCAAGTTCTCATATTAATTAAGTGTGCTACTACTTAATAAGGGAAAAAAAATCAGGTTTATTTTATTTATTAAGTAGAGGAGACCCATTTTACAACCTAGTATGAGGGTGATGTGTAATTTTGTTCATCTCTCCATTTAAAATAAAAAAAGAAAATATTCTTTTAAATTAAAAAATAATGTCTTCTATAATCAAAATAAAAAACAAACATAGATATTTGGTTAGTTTTACTTAAAAATATTATAAAATGTAGTCCCACTCTAATGTGGTTTCTTTATTGATTGTTGATAATTTTATATGAATCTTTTTTTTAAGTAATTAATTTAAAAATAAATAAAGTTGATATTATTTATATTTTCATATTTTAATTGGACACTTTATTTTAATATCAACTTTAGTAAAAATATAAGCATATGTATATATATGAACACCAATAAAATATTTCAATGTGTAAAAGGAACAAGTAATTAAAAGTAAAAAGATTCAGTTCCTTATAATAGGTTTTTTTTGTAAGCTTAGCAAGATTACATCTTCATCATGTCCAATATATTACCCTGATTTGGGCGGGGAATTGAATTGGTGACAATTCCTTCTTTATAATAGTAATAGGTTTTTTTTGTAAGCTTAGCAAGATTACATCTTCATCATGTCCAATATATTACCCTGATTTGGGCGGGGAATTGAATTGGTGACAATTCCTTCTTTATAATAGTAATAAGAGGGAGATGTGTAATTAATCCAATTTTTAATATAAAATTAAGATGTGACATTTAGAAAATATTAACAGTGATTAAGAAATTCAAAATGCATATTAAAATATTTCAATATATAAAACTAATTAATATTGAAAAGTATTTAAAAATACATTAATAGGCAAAAAAAACCTTTAATGTACATAATCCATAAATAAAATATCCCGTTGTGAACCAAATTATTTCAATGTTAACATTTTACATATTATATATGTTTTATAATAATAGTAATAATAATAAAATTTCTATATATTATATAATGTAATTGAAAAACTAAATTTTTATTGTTATAATATTTCAAGTATCATTTTTTTACATTTTGGCCCCTTTATAAAAGATTAATTTTGAATGAGCTAAATATTTGTTGGAATTACATGCTATTTTATTCTATGTATTTAAGGGATTTTCAAGGGATTGAATCCATTTATACACTCAAATATCCTATTGAGAGAGAGATGTCTTAACCATTGTCTCTCAAGTCCCTAGAAGGATGCAATCTTTAGAATTGTAAATATTTTCAAGTTTTTCCCGTAAAAGGGGTTTAAAACTAAAAGAGTTTGCACCTCAAGAGGCATTTGATCCCTCTAGGCTCTTGTTAGATCCATGGTTAATATGGATCTATATTGGTTAATTAAACATTTAATAATTATCCTATATGAATATTCCTGTCTTTATATTCCATATGAAGAATATTATCTTTATTTACTCATTATGAGGTCATATACGTCATATGTAGAAATTAAATCTAAATAGAGAAGATAGCAAAAATTCTCCCAACCACTAAAACTAAATTCAAAAGATAATAAC
>APFE031192863.1:105860-126960 GCA_000404065.3 Pinus taeda | reverse complement strand
ATATATTAAAAACAACATAATTAAAATCAATTTCGTAATACCAAATCTCATCGAATGGATATAATCATCGATGCTACTAATCATCGACAGTAGCATCGAAGACGTCATGCAGTGAAATTTCATGCAATCGGTGACCTTGGAAATAAAACGATGATAATGATTCCAAAATGTTTTCGAGGACTACACTTAAATGTTATGGAGATTATATTATTAGTTGTTTTTAATGAATTTTTTATGGTAGAAATTGGTGTAAAAATTTGAGGTGAAATTTTGATTTGTATTATTTATTTGATTTTATATACGGATTCAGTCTTTTCAAAAATTTCTAAGGCATTTTGATCATCAAATTTGTGATTTCAATAAATTCTGACTGGATTTTAGAAAAAAAAACCAAAATAAAAACTTCTAAAAAATCACAAAAAAACAATTAAAATATAAATACTATTTAAAATACGATTAAATTTTTAAAAGAAATGATTCGGGACATCACTGTAGTGAGTTGATATATTTCGTACGGATATCCATGAACAAGTAATCGATTCTCAACCATTGCTCGCTATTATGCCATTTTAATAAAGGGCCAAAGGATAAATAATGGTTTTTCCTTTCGGTATTTTAATGTTTATTTTTATTTTTTAAGTATTTGAATTTATCTTTTAATTTATTAAAAGAGTATGTTGGGAAGGTCAACGGAATTATTTTTATTCACAAATTTATGGTTGAAATCAATTTTTTTTTGTTATTCTCGTTACTTATTCTTTCACCATAATCAAACTCTTTAATCTTAACAATAAATCACACTAGATAGTTGGAAAACATCTAGTCATGAATTTTCATATAATTTTTATGTAAATATTTTAATACACTGTAAATTACAAAGCCTCAATTGCAGCGGACACGAGATTCATTGTTACATGAAATATCTTACATGTGAAATAAAAAATAAGCCATAGAATGTATGAAGCTTTAATTTTCCTCTCTTCAAACATCTATCGTCTATCCTACTTGGACATCCGAATTAATATTTTTTAAAAGGAGGTGTGATTTTTTTGAAGAAACGAATATATATTTCATTATCAATATTTCATCATCAACAGATAGCAACATATCGTGTATCATCGCGATTCGAACCTAGGTGTAGAAGTCAGGTGAAGAAGTCATTAATGAACAGTCCCAATATTGAACATTAAATATTTAACATGAAAAGTGAGGCATGTTGTAAAAATTTAAATATTAAAATTTTAAACATGTTAAAATTTAAAATTAATTTAAAATAAAAAATAAAATAAAAATAAACAGGTTAAAGTTAGACTTGTTTTGAAAATTTAAATATTAAAAATTTATAAATTTATAATTTAAAATTAAAAGACATAAAAATGTAACATCAACATGAAATGTTTAAAAATTTAAAATTAAAATAATAAAAAATAAACCAGCGAAAGTTTAAAGAATAAAAAAGATAAAAATTTATAAATTAACAATTAAAGAGTTGATGGTGGAGCAAAAAGTGTGCAGCGGAAAATCAAAGGCATATACAGCACATAAAATCATACAATATAAACACAAGGATTTAACGTGGTTCACCCAACCAATCTGGGCTACATCCACCAAATCATACAATATAAACAAAAGGATTGAATGTGGTTCACCCAACCAATTTGGGCTACATCCACCAAAACAGAGGCATCGGCAATCTTATTATTCAAGAGGAGCTTACAATAATTTATTTCTTCACACTCTCTTTACTATTTCAATATCTTGTACGGACATATATTTATATTTTTATAGCTAAGAGAATAAAACTGACTCATAAATTCTCTCACAACAAATATAGGATGCATTAACTCCTCCTCAACAAAACAGAGCTAATATAGTAACAAATCCTATTGCTGTCACCTACATGAGATTTTTGCCCAATTTAATAAAACCGAAAATCTCAACAATCTCCACCTTGACAACAATTAGCCTGATGCCCTGTTTCTTTATTATTTTTATCTTTTCTGCAAGCCAAGAGAAGCCAAACACTAACGTAGATTTTCTAACAAAACTGGTTTCGTGAATATGTCTGCACAGTTCTCCTTTGTATACACCTTTTCAAGAGAGACTCCCCTTTCAGTGATAACCTGTCTTACAAAATGGTACTTGATAGGTATATGCTTTGATTTACTATGATAGGCTGGATTCTTAGCCAACTGAATTGCACTTTGACTATCACAAAATAACTTGATGTTGTCCTGTAACCTACCAAACTCACCAAACAAACCTTTCAACCAAATCACTTCTTTGCAAGCATGAGAAGTAGCTATATATTCAGCATCAGTAGTGGATAAAGCAACAATGTTTTGTAGCTTTGACATCCAGCTAATAGCTCCACCTGCAAGAGTAAAGACATACACTGATGTTAACCTTCTCTTATCCAAATCACCTGCAAAATCCGAATCAACATATCCACAAACAAATTCACTAGTCCTGTTATAAGTGATTCAATAATCACTTGTGTCTCTCAAATAACGAAGCACCCATTTCACTGCTAACCAGTGTTCTTTACCTGGATTTTCCATATACCTGCTGACAACCCCAACTACATGTGAAATATCTGGTCGAGTACAAACCATCGCATACATCAAACAACCTACTACATTTGCATAAGGAATTCGAAACATATATTCATTTTCTTCATCTATATTAGGACATAAACTAAAAGAAAGCTTAAATGGGAAGCTAAAGGGACTGACACAAGCTTGACATTGTTTATACCAAACCTTAAGAGTATTTTCTCAATATACTTCTGTTGTGATAGCCACAGCTTACCATTGCTCCTGTCTCTGAAAATCTCCATGCCCAAAATCTGTCTTGCTGCTCCTAGATCTTTCATATCAAATGTCCTTGCCATCTGAGCCTTTAACTTGTTTATCTCTATTATGCTTTTGCTTGCTAAAAGCATATCATCAACATACAACACTAAGATAATGAACATGCCATTACTTAATTGTTTAAAGTAAACACAATGATCATATTCACTTCTTGTATAATTTTAACTCATCATGAAAGAATCAAATTTATTGTACCATTATCGAGGTGACTGCTTCAGACCATACAATGATTTCTTCAGCCTGCAGACAAATTTCTTGTTGCGATGTTGAACAAACCCTTCCGGTTGTTCCATGTAAATTTCCTCATCTAAATCTCCATGTAAAAATGCAGTTTTAACATCTAGTTGTTGTAATTCTAAATCAAGTAAAGTGAATAATGCTAATACAATTCAAATTGAAACTATTTTTACAACTGGTGAAAATATCTCATGAAAGTCAATGCCTGCTTTCTGAGAAAAACCTTTTGCTACCAGCCTCGCTTTGTACCTGTCCTCTGTATCATCAACACCCCTTTTCAATTTGAAAACCCATTTACATCCCACAGTTTTCCTGTCTTTCTGTCTTTCGGAAGTTCTACCAGATCCCATGTGCCATTCTTGTCTAAGGCCATCATTTCGTCCTTCATAACTGCTTTCCACTTTTCACTTTTAGAACCTTCTACAACTTCCTGATAGCACAAAGGTTCATCATCGTTAGCAGTAAAAGCAACTGAAGTAACATAATCATCATACCTTTTAGGAGGACGTTTCATTCTTGTAGACCTCCTTAAAGATGTTTCTGGTACTTCCACAACTGGCTGATTATTATCTGTAAGAACTTCTTCATGATCAACATCTGAAACATGTTCATGATCTACATCTGAACCTTTTTCATGATCTATATCTGAAACTTGTTCATGACTTGCATCTGATGTTCATCTTGACTATCATCAGAACTCGTTTCAAACTGAATGTGTTGAAAGTCAGATACATTATCTTGTTTCAATTTATTATCTACATCTAAATGTGCAAGAGAGGATTCATTAAACTTAAAATCTCTGTTAATGATGATCTTGTGGGTAGTAAGATCCCACAATCTATATCCCTTTGTTCCATCACCATATCCAACAAAGATATATCTTTTTGATTTAGGATCTAATTTAGAACGCTGATGTTTCGGCACTAGAGCATATGCATCACAAGCAAAAAATCTTAGTTTAGAATAATCACAAGGATGACCTTTCCATACCTCTTGAGGAATTTTACATCCTATTGCCATTGATGGTGATCGATTTATCACATAACAAGCTGTAGAAACTGCTTCTATCCACAATTCCTTCTGCAAATTGGCATTACTCAGCATACTCCTTGCTCTCTCTAAAAGAATCCCATTCATGTGTTCAACAACTCAATTTTGCTGAGGAGTATATACAGTGGTTTTATGTCTTTCGATCCCAGTGTCCTTGCAATAATTGTCAAATTCCTTTGAAGTGAACTCACCACCATTGTCAGTTCTTAAACATTTAATGGTTCTTCCAGTGATGTTTTCTACTAATGCTCTAAACTGTTTGAAAACTGTAAATACATCAGACTTCCTTTTTAACATGTAGACCCACACTTTTCTAGAGAAATCATCAATAAAAGATACAACATATGACGAGCCTCCATATAAAGTTGTAGGGGATGGACCCCAAACATCAGAATGGATATAATCAAGGATTCCCTTACTAGTATGTTTGCCAGTTTTAAACTTCTGCTTGCTTTGTTTCCCAAGCAGACAATGTTTGCAGAAATCTAACTTATCAGACTTTAGATTAGGAAGTAACTTACGATCAGACAAAATCTTTAAACCTCTTTCGCTCATATGGCCCAACCTTTGATGCCATAAATGAATAGAACTATTGTCATTTTCAGACACCATAGAAATAGATTAGGAAGTAACTTATGATCAAACAAAATCTTTAAACCTCTTTCGTTCATATGGCCCAACCTTTGATGCCATAAACGAATAGAACTACTGTCATTTTCAGACACCATAGAAACATGATCTGACTCTGTTCTTTCTTCTAACTGAAAAAGATTTCCAATCTCCTTTGCTTTCATTACTAGTAAAATTCCTTTATAAATTTTCATTACTCCACCTTGAATAACAGTTTTATATCCATTAGTGTCTAGTGCTCCTAGTGAAATGAGATTTTTCCTTAATTCAGGTATATGTCTTACATCAGTTAAAATTTTTGTTGTCCCATCAAACATTTGCAGCTGAATGCTTCCAATTCCCACAATATTACATGTGACATCATTTCCCATGTAAACGACTCCATCATTGATTGATTTATAAGTCTTAAACCATTCTCTATGAATGCACATGTGATTTGATGCACCAGAATCTAACAACCAATGTTCATCATGATTAGACAAATTAACTGATAACACTTCATCACTCATACCTGAACCGGATGCCGAACCTGTATTTGTCATGTTTGCTTCCTTCTTCTCTGTTGAAGAGTCTTCTTTAGAAGTTTCCTGTCGCTTCCGACAGTCCTTCTTCAAATGTCGCTATTTGCCACAAAACCAACACTTTACCTTACTCTTCTTCCCTTTCGATTTTTAACGTGAGTCGCTGCACCTACTGAAGCGTCTTTCTTTAGAATGACCTCTGACCATCATTCTTCTAATGGAGAGGTTTCTAAATTTGACCTTTTCCTTGTTTCTTCAAATAATAAAGATGCAACTACATCATCAAACTCAAGAGTTTCTGATGAACTAAGACTTATAGAAGTAGCAAAATGATCCCATGACTCGGGAACGAGCATAATAAAGTTATAGCTTTATCTTCTTATTCAAATTTTACTTCTATACTTTCTAATTGCACCAGGAGAGTATTAAAGGTATTCAAATGATCAGTAATAGATGTACCTTCCTTCATTCGCAAACTGTACAACTGTTGCTTCAGGAGAATCCTATTGGTTAAGGATTTTGTCATGTACATCTTCTCAGGCTTTGTCCACAAACCAGCAACAGTTTTCTCTGACACGATGTTAAACAAAACAATCATCCGCCAAACACACTCGAATAACACTCAATGCTCTTTCATCCAATTCGCTCCACTCATCATTTGTCATGTTGTAAGGCTGTTTGGATTTTCCCAACAACGCCTTCGCCACGCCTTGTTGCACAAGTAGATCATACATTTTCACTTTCCAGATCTCGAAGTTGTTTTTCCCATTGAACTTCTCGATCTCAAAACGGTCACTTTGAGTTTTTGCCATATTGTATCAAACAAACAATCTCCAATTCCAACTTTTTAATAAATAAAGTTAATATTTAAAAAATGCCTTTGCCTTATACTATACTCCATTTACCTTATCATACAATCCCTCTGTTGTACAAACTGCAGATTACAAATAAAAAATAAATAACAAAATTGCATTTTTACCAAAATGATCCTCGCTTGGCGCATCAAAAGGGTCTTGGCGCTTCCTTGACAGTAGACGATCCGCGCCAGAAGCAAAATCTGTATAAGTGATAAAATTGGCGCGCTTAAACCAGTCGATTCCACGCCAATCGGGATACTGGCGCTCTGGCGCGAGTATTTCTTTCGGAACCGTGCCAATGGGCGTGACTGTTCCAAAATAAATCACGCCAACCTATTCACCTGTTAAAATTGGCACGCATGTTTCTGAAGAAACCACGCCAATCGCCAAAACTCCACCTTCAGTAGCTCTATCATGCGCACTCACTCCTCAACATGCTCTGATACCAATTGTTGAAGCAAACAGTGTGCAACAGAAAATCAAAGGCATACACAACACATAAAATCATACAATATAAACACAAGGATTTAACGTGGTTCACCCAACCAATCTGGGTACACAACACATAAAATCATACAATATAAACACAAGGATTTAACGTGGTTCACCCAACCAATCTGGGCTACATCCACCAAAACAGAGGCATCGGCAATCTTATTATTCAAGAGGAGTTTACAATAATTTATTTCCTCACACTCTCTCTACTATCTCAATATTCTTTACTATCTCAATATTCGAGCATATATTTTTATAGCTAAGAGAATAAAACTGACTCATAAATTCTCTCACAACAAATATAGGATGCATTAACTCCTCAACAAAATGGAGATTTTTATAGCTAAGAGAATAAAACTGACTCATAAATTCTCTCACAACAAATATAGGATGTATTAACTCCTCCTCAACAAAATGGAGCTAATATAGCAACAAATCCTATTGTTGTCACCTACATGAGATTTTTGCCCAATTTAATAAAACCGAAAATCTCAACAAATTCTGGTAGCTTGTATGTCACAGGAGATTGAAATTGTTTTGACTGCACATCCAACACAAATAAACTAAGCCTTTCAACATTTTCGGTTTATTTGCTTATATTAAACATTTGTGTAGGGTTTCAACCAATTCACATTTCATTGAGTATGTATTTACAAATCAATGATTTTGGAATCAAATCCCACAAAGCAATTCTATACCTGCTCTTCAAATCCCAAGCTTTTGAAAGTAAAAGCAATGAATTATCAATATAATTTTACCATATAAAAAAAACAATTAGAAAGCCTTTAGCCAGCTCAAATTGCTCATCCTTTAGGCTTGAACCAACATCTCTTCTAGAAAAATTCAACAATTCCAATTTAAAATCCTATTAACCTCTCTTTATACCTTTTGGGACAATTGCTTGTTAAATTTATTAAGCAAATAATTTATGGTAGCCAACCTATTTTTGAAAAAAAAAATAATCTGTATTATAAAATATAATTAATTATTCCATTCTTATATTCTTTTTTTTTGTGCGCCTCTTTTTTTTTTGGGGCCAAATGGCTCGAGATGTGAACATGTTGATACTCTGCAAAATAAATAAATGAGTCCGTATTTCTCCGCATGACATAGTCGGTGTAATAATTTTTCAATATTCTTTAATTCCGTAAAATCCAAATTTTAAATCAAAATTCATCAAATTTGCCTTTAGATCACGTTCTAGTTTTTCGATCAATGCTGTAGTTCCATGTCTTTGTTATAAAACGTTTGGTATCATTCACATACTCTACACGTGTTTATTATACAACGTTAGGTATCACAACACATTTAACTATGGATGGAAGGACGTCATGAATCTCACATATTAGTGTTTCACATTCTGATTGTAATATGGGTTTTGGGCGATTTTGAAATATAGTTTTTAAATTAAAAATATGTAGATAAATTATAGGTATAATTTAAAGAATATTGTTTTTATTTAGTTAAAATAATGATAAATGAAAAAGTTAAATTTTAAAATGTTAAAGTTATTTTATAAATTATTAAAAAAAGTTATTATATAATATTTATAGTTTGAGGGTTAGTTTAATTGGTTTATTTTGTTATTAATAGATTGGGTCAATTTCCTCAACATTTTAGAGGTTAAGTGGGTTGAAAGTGATTCTTTCTAGTAGATCTGTTTGGTACAAATATTCCATTGTAAAGTTAAGTGGGTTGAAAGTGATTTTTTTCTGGTATTGTTTAGTACAAATATTCCATTGCTATTGAGAGATCACGAGTCAATTCTCTCAATACTCTAGAAGTTAAGTTCCATCATTCAACTAACCCAAAATAATATTTTCTAATAAATCTGTTTGGAACAAATATTCCATAAACATAATTGTCATCAATTATAAAATCACTGAATCTCACACATATATAATATTAAAATATTAAATTAAAATTTTTACAATATTTTTCCAAAATAATCATTTCCAATAGATCTGGAACAAATATTCCATAAACATAATTCTCATCAATAATAAAATTGCTGAACCTGACGCATATATAATATTAAAATATTAAATTAAAGTTTTTACAATATTTTGAAAGGGAGAGATGTCCACCCACCACTGATTTATTTTTTCAAAAGTTAAAAAACTTATTTAAATCTGAAACGATTCAGAGTCACATAAAGGTAAAGTTTGAAAAAACAAAAAACGATCATAAAAGTTATTACACTAATTGACCTAATAGTTTTAGGATTGGATGGCGTGCTTAAAGCTGTAAATTGACAATTGTGTCCACTTACCTCAAATGAACTTCGAGTGAATTAACACGTTTTAATCGGTTTAATGATTTTCGATTTCTCTGTATATTTAGTTATATCACTAAAATTCAACTCAAAGTTTATATTTAGTTATATCACTAAAATTCAACTCAAGTTTTAATCGTTTAACAAATCCCTATAAAATTAAACCAAAAACGTAGAAGTGTTACAATGAACTTACCCCAAATCCTGTGTCAGGTGAAACACATGTCCAAAACACTCCCCAATATTATTGAAATTTGATACTACTTACATTTTAAACCAACGAATTACCAATTTAAACTAATTTCTTTAAGTAACCGATGAATTATGATGTGCTTCCCCACTACCTTTGTCTACCAAGGCCATAATTTATGTAAAATTTGGATAAAATTAACTGAATTTTTTTTTTTTAAATCTAATTCTGAAAAGTTTTAAATAATTTTTTAAATGTAGAAATAAATTTAATAACATAAGAATTTTA
Source organism: Pinus taeda (assembly GCA_000404065.3). Lineage (NCBI taxonomy): Eukaryota > Viridiplantae > Streptophyta > Pinopsida > Pinales > Pinaceae > Pinus > Pinus taeda. The sequence goes on along the minus strand of APFE031192863.1, from coordinate 117,544 downwards.
AAATACTCAAAATATTAAAGTTCGAAAATCTTGAGATACCATTATAAACCAATATTTCCAAAAAAAAATCTACCTAATTTTTTTTTAAACCTACAAAATTTCCATTATTTTACCACAAAATTGTGGCCCCGTTAAACTACGGCCTACCTTTACCGCGACTGTGCCGTGACAAAACGCTAATGGTGCTCTCGTTTCGATTACTTATTATTACTACTACTATTGACTTTCTGTCTTTTCATTAAATAGTGGAAGTTGGAAGATTAGATACTTTAAATTTCTTTGATAACAAGCATAAGTGTGAATCGAGCGATGCTTTTCCGTTACCACGTTATACAGATTTCAAATTTTATTAATTTATTGGAACTATTCGGTTAAAAAGATGAAACACAAGAGTGATCACGGTACAAAAATTGTATATCTAAAATAATTCAACTTTAACTTTAAGTTGAACCTTATTGTTCTCTTGAGCGAAAAAAGAATTGCAGCAGACATATCTTTATTAATCACAATTGTGGTGTGATTAAATGCAAATCATCCTGATACAAGCGATCTCCATTTATTTGTTGCAGAGATGAGTAAAGGAGCGATAAATCTACGCGAAACGGCTCAAATAACGCTCGACGGATGTGTATTCAACGTCGGGATAGAGAATAGCAGCCTCCAGTTGGTTGGATTGATTTAGTTCAAAGTTGGCGAGCTCACCCCTGTAAAATATATGGTAAAATATCGCCATCTCCACTTTCCTCTGAACACTCATTGATTCATCTGCTCAAACACACATTTCATCATCTCATTAAGTTATCACATGAAATCAAGATAATTAATAAATTGAAGCAACCAATTTCAATTTCAGTGGGTTAGACGTACCTTCCATTGGAGCTAACTGGTCCTCCTCTGAGATGGGCACCTTGTTTAGAACCTTTCCACAGAGTTTCTCCCAAATCTCCACCACCTCCCTCTGAGATAAAATGTTTTTAAGTGGGCGTATATATACAGTCTTGTTCACCGTCTTGGGGTCGTCCACAGTTTTGAGTGCATATGTTGCGGCATCATCCTCGTATACCCAAATAACTGTAATAGTGACATCACACGTTACAATCGGCTATTGTATTCAGAGAAGCAGGTGCAGTGAATGTGATTGGTTATAAGTCTGGAAAATAGCAATCTTCTAGAATGTAAAGGCATTGAAATTTGTATATTCAATAAATTTGTTTTTAATCACAATTCAAACGTTTTGAAATTTGTAAATCCAATATTTTTTTTAGATCGAGTCATTGGGATTTCAGAATTCAAAAGCTTTTGAAATTTGTAAATTCTATATTATTATCTATTATTATCTACTGGTTTAATTAATATATTTCATGGATTTAGTCTTAAGAGTTAGTTCAATCAGTCAAATCAGTGCTTTGTTAATGGGGAAGTCACAGTGTCAATTCTTAAAAGTTCTTGACGTCAGGTTAGTAAATAAGCTTAGGGGTGTTAATTCTTTCGAATAAAGTAATAAAATATATATATTACATATTTCCATGCATCACTCATTGAACCAAAAATAAATATATATATATTATATATATATATATATATAATATTCCATGCATCAACTCATTGAGATCTCATGTAAAATAAATTTCGGTACACATTCAAGTTTCTAGCAATGAATTTTGGTAGCAATACGATGGAAATCATTATTTCTCTCAAGGCTACGTTTACCTTAGGGCTTTTCTTATGATTTCATTACCGCGCATTTATTTTCTTCCCCGACTTTGGTCGAAGTGGATGAATTTTTATAGAATGTGAATTAAAATTAAAAATTAAAATATAAGTTATACCATTTAAGATAAGGAAGATTTCAATCCGCTGAGGTGTAAAGTTTAATATGATTTAAATAGGTTAATAGTTAGTTTTAAATGGGTATAAAATAAAATAATAAAAAATAAATGTTCTTCTTATTTTTATTTTTATTTAAAGGAATTGGGTTAGTTATTATTATATTTGGGTTAGGTATTTTTTTTGTTATTAGGGATCTCAATTCCAACACTATTAGTGATCTCAATTCCAATTCCAACAATTATTGCTCGTCAATTCCAATTTTAACAACTACTACTAGTGTAATTAGTACAAAATTAAATTTTTATTTTAACTTTTATTTTTCTAACCAGCCAACTTTTTTAAGACAATATAAGCACATAAATTCAAAATTGAATTTTTATTCTAACTCTTATTTTTCTAACCAGCCAACCTTCTTAGGCAACATAGGCACAACCTTCTTAGACAAAGTAAGCACATAGATTTGAGAACATAAGCACAACCTTCTTAGACAACATAGGCACATAGATTTGAGAGCCAAGAAATTCGAATAAAAAACCTCATCCTTCTCATAATTTTACATAACACAAGTCTTTGTAGGCACATGAATTTGACAACATAGACACAACCTTGTTAGAACTAGCGCCGGATTGGAATAAGGGAACGAATAAAACCTTATCTTTTCATAATTTTACATAACACAAGTTTGTTTAAGTGATTCCTTTTTTTAAGTAAATTATAACAAAATGATATAAATAAATATATTTTATAAGAAAAAAATCTAAATAAATAATAACAATTTATTTTATTTTTAAATAAATAAATAATTTTTATTAGAAAGGTTATTAATATTATATTTCCGTAAGAAAGAAAATGGGAAAAAAGAATAATTATTTTAATAAAAGAATTACTTAATTATTATCATATTTATTGCTTTAGAAGGAGAAAATTAAAAATAAAAAATAAGATAAAAAATAAAATAACAAAATATGATATAAGTGAAAAAAATAATTTAATATTTTATAAAAATAACTAAATTAAAAATAAATTTATATATTATATTTTAAAGTTGTTGGTGGTAGGTAATATAAATTTATTTAATTTGTTAACTTATGAGATTTTAACATCTTAATTTATAAAACTTAAACTTGAGGAGATGAGAAAACTATTTCACCTAACTGAACAAACTAAACTATTTATATACAATCCCATGGTTCGCGGACCATATGTAGGCCAACATTACATTCAAAACTAGGCGGACAACCCTATGACTCTAACATACATTTCGCGTCCACAATTCGTGGAGCTTTACAACAATATCAACTCAAAAGTTGCGCTTTGAGCCTCAAAACATGTAGTCGGGGGATTCCATGCCCAACATTGAGACAAATTTTCTTGTTTGAAACAACTATGCAACCCACCCTAGAAAATAGTGCACAGAAGGAACAACGAAGACACCACTACGCACTTAACAAGGATAGAATAAATTCACGTCGTTGTCTTCTCTACAACAATCATCGATCCAATCTTCCCTCTCAAACCAACCCAAACCTAATGCCTCTTCCTTCCCAAGTTCGTCTCCATCCCTTAGCATCCACCCAAATTCTTTCACTTTCCCCTCCATGTCCACTTGGTTCCTAATCAATTCCAACTGATGCCCTTTTGGCACCTCCCACTTTCCACTCTTCATTTTTCATCGATGAGGGTTTCTTTGTTGTGCCTTCAATAGGCAAACATTGATCCTTTAACTCAAAAAATTCCACTTAAAAATAAAACTTTAATTATTACTCTTTAAAATTTAGTAATAATGACCTTCCTCTTTTTAAAATACCCTTTTCAAAATTCCTGCTTCTTTTAAAATATACATTTCAAAATTCCAACATATATATTTTCATAATAAATATAGAAACATATATAATTTTTTAACCTTTTCACATTTCACACATACATATGTTGGTTTGAGAAAAAAACTTGACCTATACGTGCAAGCTTGATGTGAAAAAAACCTACGAACACCACGTTTCAACTCCAGACTCCACTGATCTCCACGTTTCAACATAGATCCACGATCTTGTTTTTCTTGTAGCAACTGTCTTTTAGTTCTAACATTCCTCAGTTATTTCTTGGATAGATCCCTTTCCTGGACTCTCTTCTTTGCAGGGATTTTCGACTTTCTGGACAGATCCTTCAACAGCTCAAGAGGTAACAGCCAATGTTTTAACCAGCGTTGCTAAAGCAAGGCGATGACACTAAGCGGCTTGCACAGTGGATATTCGACCCTAGCTCTGATACCAATTGTTAGATCAGAGCATACATAACAGGCAACAAATTTATACTCAAAGACTTAGACAACAATAGCAGAGAATAATTCACAGAGATAAACAAATGGAGAAACAACAAGATTACTCAGTCAGAAACAACGGAATAGATAAAACAATCACTAGAGAACAAAAATCACTTTGCATTACATAACAGGCTTGGGACTTGGCTTGCCTACGGAATAGATAAAACAATCACTAGAGAACAAAAATCACTTTGCATTACATAAGAGGCTTGGGACTTGGCTTGCCTTCCTTTGCCAGAGAAATTACAAATTTATAGAGGCAGAAGAAGGATCTACAATCTTGTATGTGATTCAGATGGAGATCTGAAATGATCTAGAAACTAATGGCGGTGTGGAGATCTAGAAAGATCTAGAAATTAATGGCGGTGTGGAGATCTAGAAAGATCTAGAAACTAATGGCGGTGTAGAAGGATCTAGAATCCTCCATGAATTTAACTTCACACTTAACAATACATACATATGAAACTAATAGAACTAATGTTGTAATCTAAAGGATTACTCAAAAAAATTATCAATAATGTAGTCATAATTACAAGCACACATACATAATAGTAGTAAGAAGAGAGAAGTAGTAATAAAACCAATTATATATATATAGTTTTTTTCTCTTTTTCTATTTACACTCTATGATCACATCTATCTCTACATGATACCAGTGTAAAGTAGTTAAAACTACCATAACTACCCTCATAATAAACAATGACTTATTTAATTGCTCAAAGATATTCCTTTGATCAAAACCTACTTATTCCCTCCAATAATCAACAATGATATTAATGTTACCATCACAAAAATTATGTCTCAAACCAACAACCAATTGTAAAAAAATCATGTGAACCTTGTTTTGTTTTGTGAGATTATATAGTCTTCAAACATGATGTATTGAAATTTAAAACAAAATAATTTAAACAACACTATTAAATGAAAATAAATTTTTAAATTTAAATAAATAAATAAATAAAATAAAATCAAAATCAAATCATAATCTTTAAATGCCTCATTATAATAATAAAAATCGATAATTTTAAAACTTAAATGAAATTAATAATTAAATTTATTAAGCAAATAGTTTATGGTTGTCAACCTATTTTTGAAGGATAAATATATAAGAGATTTTATTCATAAAATGTAATTATATTCCTTCCATATTTTTTGGTGCACACTTTTTTTGGCCTGATGGCTGGAGATGTGAACATTTTGATACTCTGCAAAATAAATAAATGAGTCCGGATCTCTACCCATGACATAGACGGTGTAATAATTTTTCAACATTCTTTAATTCCGTAAAATCCAAATTTTAAATCAAAATTCATCCAATACGCCTTTAGATCACGTTCTACTTCCATGCGTTTGTTATGGAACGTTTGGATCAATGCTGTAGTTCCATGTCTTTGTTATAAAATGTTTGGTATCATTCACATACTCTACACGTGTTTATTATACAACGTTCTATACACGTGTTTATTATATACACGTGTTTATTATACAACGTTAGGTATCATTCACATACTTTACACGTCTTTATTATTATATATATATATTATATTTTTTTTACCCACTTCGTGAATCGGTAACTTTAGGTCTAATCACTGGATAGAAAGACTTCATGAATCTCTACACATTGAAGTGTCTCACGTTACGGATTGTATACGGTATTTGGGAGTTGAAATATAGTTTTTAAATTAAACACTAATATAAAAATTAAGTTATAATTACATAATATGTTTTTATTTAGTTAAAATAATGATAAATGAAAAGTTAAATTTAAAGTAAGTATTTATAAATTATTAAAAAATAATTAAAAAGTTAAAAAAAGTTATTATATAATATTTATAGTTCGAGGGTTAGTTTAATTGGTCTATTTTGCTATTAAGAGATTGTGTCAATTTTTTCAATACTATAGAAGTTATGTGGGTTGAAAGTTATTCTTTATAGTAGATATGTTTGGTACAAATATTTCATTGTTATTGAAAGATCACAAGTCAATTCTATCCATACTAATGATTATTTCTAGTGGATCTGATTGGTACAAATATTCCATTGCTATTGAAAGATCACGAGTCAATTCTCTCAATACTCTAGAAATTAAGTTCCATCATTAAACTAGCCTAAAATAATCTTTTCTAATAAATTTGTTTGGAACAAATATTCTATAAACATAATTGTCATCGATTATAAAATTACTGAACCTCACACATATATAATATTAAAATATTAAATTAAATTTTTTACAATATTTTCCCAAAGTAATATTAAAATATTAAATTAAAGTTTTTACCATATTTTTTGAAAGGGAAAGATGTCCACCTACCACTGATTTATTTTTTCAAAAGTTAAAAAAACTTATTTAAATCTGAAAGGATTCAGAGTCACATACAGGTAAAGTTTGAAAAAAAAAAATATCATAAAAGTTATTACACTAATTGACCTAATATTTTTAGGATTGGATGGCGTGCTTAAACTGTAAATTGACAATTGTGTCCACTTACATCAAATGAACTTCGAGTGAATTAACACGTTTTAATCGGTTTAATGATTTTCGGTTTCTCTATATATTTAGTTATATCACTAAAATTCAACTCAAGTTTTAATCGTTTAACAAATCCCTATACCAAAAACGTAGAAGTGTTACAATGAACTTACCCCAAATCCTGTGTCAGGTGAAACGCATGTCGAAAACGCTCCCCAATATTATTGAAATTTGATACTACTTACATTTTAAACCAACGCATTACCAATTTAAATTAATTTCTTAAAGTAACCAATGAATTATGATGTGCTTCCCCACTACCTTTGTCTACCAAGGCCATAACTAATGCAAAATTTGGATAAAATTAAGTGAATTTTTTTTTTAAAAATCTAATTATGAAAAGTTTTAAATAGATTTTTAAATGTAGAAATAAATTTAGTAACATAAGAATTTTAAAATACTCAAAATATTGAAGTTTGAAAATCTTGAATAGATTTTTAAATATAGAAATAAATTTAGTAACATAAGAATTTTAAAATACTCAAAATATTGAAGTTTGAAAATCTTGAGATACCATTATAAACCAATATTTCCAAAAAAAAATCTACCTAATTTTTTTAAAATCCTACAAAATTTCCATTATTTTACCACAACATTGTGGCCCCGTTATACTACGGCCTACCTTTACCGCGACTGTGCCGTGACAAAACGCTAATGGTGCTCTCGTTTCGATTACTTATTATTACTACTACTATTGACTTTCTGTCTTTTCATTAAATACTGGAAGTTGCAAGATTAGATACTTTAAATTTCTTTGATAACAAGCATAAGTGTGAATCGAGCGATGCTTTTCCGTTACCACGTTATACAGATTTCAAATTTTATTAATTTATTGGAAATTTTCGGTTAAAAAGATGAAACACAAGAGTGATCACGGTACAAAAATTGTATATGTAAAATAATTCAACTTTAACTTTAAGTTGAACCTTATTGTTCTCTTGAGCCAAAAAAGAATTGCAGCAGATATATCTTTATTAATCACAACTGTGGTGTGATTAAATGCAAATCAATCCTGATACGAGCGATCTCCATTTATTTGTTGCAGAGATGAGTAAAGGAGCGATAAATCTACGCAAAACGGCTCAAGTAACGCTCGACGGATGTGTATTCAACGTCGGGATAGAGAGTAGCAGCCTCCAGTTGGTTAGATTGATTTAGTTCAAAGTTGGCAAGCTCACCCCTGTAAAATATATGGTAAAATATCGCCATCTCCACTTTCCTCTGAACACTCATTGATTCATCTGCTCAAACACACATTTCATCATCTCATTAAGTTATCACATGACATCAACAAAATTAATAAATTGAAGCAACCAATTTCAATTTCAGTGGGTTAGACGTACCTTCCATTGGAGCTAACCAGTCCTCCTCTGAGATGGGCGTCTTGTGCAGAACCTTTCCACAGAGTTTCTCCCAAATGTCCACCACCTCCCTCTGAGATAAAATGTTTTTAGGTGGGCGTATATATACAGTCTTGTTCACCGTTTTGGGGTCGTCCACAGTTTTGAGTGCATATGTTGCGACATCATCCTCGTATACCCAAATAACTGTAATAGTGACATCACACGTTACAATCGGCTACTGTATTCAGAGAAGCAGGTGCAGTGAATGTGAGTGGTTACAAGTCTGGAAAATCATGCAATCTTTTATCCACCGGTATAGTTAATGGTTGGAATTACAATTGCCTTTACACTAAAATAGAGATATTGTTAGATATAACCACATGCCACAAAACACAGAGGAGTATTGGATCAACACCACTATTAACGGGGAGCGCAACAATCTCTTTTTCAAAGCAAGCCAAGTGTGTTTCAAACTCGAGACCTTTGGCTCTGATACTACTTACACCAAAACCCATAGACATTAGTGAACAGACATATCGCTACATTTAATCACATGCCACTAAACACAAGAGAGCTTAAGATCAACACTACCATTAACAAAGAGCACAACAATATTTGTAAATCCAATACTTTTTTATATCACGTTATTGACATTTCAAAATTCAAAGTAAATCCAATATTATTATCCACCAGTGTAATTAATATATTCCAGGGATCAAATCATTGAGATTTCATGTAAAAGAAATTTCGGTACACATTCAAGTTTCTAGTAATGAATTTTGGTTCCAATACCATGGAAATCATTATCTCTCAAGGATACGTTTGCCTTAGGGCTTTTCTTATGATTTCATTACCACATTAATGGGTTAAAATACAGCCCATTTATTTTCTTCCCCAAGTTTGGTGGAAGTGGATGAATTTTTATAGAATGTGGATTAAAATTAAAAATTAAAATATAGGTTATACAATTTAACATAAGGAAGATTTCAATCCGCTGAGGTGTAAAGTTGAATATGATTTAAATATGTTAATAGTCAGTTTTAAATCGGTATAAAATAGAATAATAAAAATTAAGTTGTTTTTTTTAAGGAATTGGGTCAGTTATTATTATATTTGGGTTAGTATTTTTTTCTCTTTGTTATTGGGATTTCAATTCCGATTCCAATAATTATTATATGTGTAATTAGTACAAAATTGAATTGTTATTTTAATTTTTATTTTTTTAACCAATCAATTTTTTTAAATTCAAAATTGAATTTTTATTTTTATTCTTATTTTTCTAAACAGCCAACTTTTTTAGACAATATAGTCACATTGATTTGAGAACATAGTCACAACCTTCTTATGGACAACATAGGCACATGGATTTGACAACATAGGCACAACTTTATTAGACAACATAGGCACATGGATTTGAGAGTTAGGGGATTCGAATAAAAAACCTCGGCCTTCTTATAATTTTACATAACACAAGTTTCGGCCTTCTTATAATTTTACATAACACAAGTTTGTTAAATGAGCTACTTTTTGTTAAGTAAATTATAACAAAAATTCAATATTAAATTTATTAATAATGGAATCTAAAAAAAATTATTTAAATTTTTCAAATAAAAATAATTTGAGGTATCATGAGTAAAACTTTTTCCCAGTAAAAAATAGATGAAAAAAAATATGAATTAAATTAAAATAATAAATGAATAAGTGAAAACATTAGAATAATTTTAATAAAATTACTTAAATATAAAGTACAGTAATATAAATTAACATAATATTATATATATATAAAGTTGTTGGTGGTAGGTAATATAAACTTATTTAACGTGTTAACTTAGGAGATTTTAACATCTTAATTTATGAAACTGAAACTTGAGGAGAGGAGAACAACTATTTCACCTAACTTAACCAACTAAACTATTTACATATATATGAAAAATATTTTTACGAAATTCTGACTTGGGTTAGGTTAAAAGATAAATTGAATTTTGCAATTATTTCAATGTTTTCTCGGATGGAACCTAGATGTATGTGGGGCCAAGCAAAATTGTATCCTTTATAAATTAAGATGGATTTTACGGTGCCGTTGCAGGACATTCTTTCGTCGGGTGATAAAGATTCAGATATAACTAATATAACTTTTCTAGTGCCTTCTCCATATATAAATACAGATTCAAATAAAACTATTGGGATGGAATTTAATAATATACCTTTTCTAGTGCCTTCTCCATATATAAACACTTTGTCGGTAGGAGGTATGAAACGGCCATACTGTGCAAGCCCTGCCAGAAAATAGCCTGCAAAACAGTTTGCAGAGACGTATGTATACGGAATCCTTGCGGCTTCCGTTGCACGCCGAACTTGCCTCTTCTGTTCAAATAATAAGTTGCCGGGCTCCATAACATGGTGCATCCGGTCGACGTCCATTCCGAACTCCGATGGAAGAAAACGCTGTACATTTCAGAGAAAACCCACCATTTTCATCAAACAATTCTACATGCCCCCAAAATAAAAACAAGTGCAAGTGTGTTTATGTTGTCTGGGTTAAAAAAATGCAATGGCTTGGGTAAAAGAAATGACCTTGATAGTGCCTACTTCCTTGATAGCCTTTATCAATTTAAGCTGCTCAAGTATATGGCTTTCCGCTATTGTGGATACCACTACATCCACTTGTTTTAATGCATTTACAATGCTCTCGTGATCATCCACTGAACCCTGAAATATACACCAACTAATACCAAATTATCTCACCATATTCGGAAGTTTAATAATAATAATAAAATAACAAAGCCTTTGCCTTGTTTCGAAAGTTATGGAAATTCCGGTTATATTTAGAGAAAATTTGAGAAAGATTTTTGCAAATCTAAATTATAATCTAAGTTATAGTTGTTAAACTTCAAAATTTTAGTTTTGATCGTCCAGACAATTTCTCGGCCTCTTTAAACAACTCCATTTAAAAAGCTCAATGCCTAAATAAATAAAAACCAATTTTAGGTGTAATTGAATATAAAGGAGCAAAACATTACCTGAATAAGGTGTGCGCCGGCCTGTTTGAAGGAAATTACAAGCTGCGCTTTATGAATATTGGAAGCGATTTGATCAGGTCGTACAAGAACAAAGGTGGGGTGTCCGAGGGCCAAGCTGGCCATTACCATCCTTTTGCCCATATATCCGGTGCCACCAACGATCAACACTCTGCTGGGTTTTCCCATTATGTGTTGCTAACCTGTGGCGTGAAATCTGCAAAATAGCTTGTAACATCCAGTGCAACAAAATCCGGGATGAGAAGAGAAGGGAGCGAATCGTGATAGGTGCGACAGATTGAATGACATGGGGGTAATGGCAATGGCAAGTTATTCTTATAAAGGTTTTCAGAGTGCGTTCCATTATGGCTGCTCAGGTACTCGAGTCACCAATAAAAATGCATTTCAGATCAACAACAACCTACCGTATATCACCTTAAAAGGTGGAATTTTGTAAGGAAATACATTATACGTTAATCACGCCAATATGGGTTGGTATTTAACTTGACCCCATTAATTCTTCTTTTTCTTTCATTTATATTTTGATGATAACTGAAACACGTTAGTATATTTTAGTGTCTCTCGTTTACGTGAAGGAATAGGGGATGGAAATTGAAATACTAACTACTCCGTATTTACAGATT
>APFE031192863.1:90151-105136 GCA_000404065.3 Pinus taeda | reverse complement strand
TTTTTAAAATATATATTGGAACATATATTCATGAATCTTAAGAACTAATAATATTATTTTAATGATATATAATGAAAAAATAAAACAATTAACTAACTCTTACCATTCCCAACATTTTGACAATGATCTCCCAGCAGTGGGCATATACTAAATACAAATCACTGTTGAGCTGTCGCCGTTCTAGAACGAGGACTAAATAGAGCATTGGAATATTTGTTGTTTTCTCTATGGAGGCGCGCATTCAGACACTGTGTTTCAGGTTTTTGCCGGTTGTTAATTTGGGTCGTCGGTTGTCATCTGATCTGATAAGATTGTGGTGGGTATGACGGTGAGATTGGAATGTGTAACACGGAACCCCGGGGGCCGGGACTTAACTTTTAATGGAAGTGCGTTGAAGTTGCACCGCAATTATTGATTTCAACAACCATTGGTTGGTGGATGGTGACATTTTTGCTTTTCCATAGATTTGATTCTGCCGGATTCGGACTTGGTGCTTCCTGACCCACGGCAATGAGGGCCTTTATTGTCTGTGTCAGAAATACTGCACTCTTTGCTGACGTAAGTGTGATGAAAAGCTGATGTAATATATATATATATATATGAAAACTTAATTTCTTGTTTGTGAGAAATGTTGCATGTGAATGTGCACTGATCTGGTAGAGAGGAGTAAGGCACAATCATACATCCAACGGAGCAGGTGAAGTAAGAATGATGTAAAGCAATGAGCAGGTGAACTAAGAATGATGTAACGCAAATGCAAGTTGAACTAAAATGATGTAATGCAAATGCAAGTTGAGTGAAAAATATGAAAGTGTAGTTTCCCCGGAGGGAGAAGACCTAATTATTTTTTGTTGGTCATGGTGGTAAAAAAAGTGAAAGTGACATGGCAACGTGAATAGATATATTTTCACATGCAGTTTTTTTTAAATTTAATAACAGTTTGGTTAAAATAGCCAATTTAGATGGTGTAATTTGGATAGTTTAAGTTTTCATAAATTATTAAGGTGTTGAAATTATTTAAGAAAAAAAATATGGAAAAATGAATATCATAACTAATTGTATAAGGAAGTGGGGAGTGAGGAGAAGTGTGGGAGCAACTTCAAATTTTAGAGAAATTCAAGGGAGCAAAAAGAATGTGTTGGAGCAGCATTAAATTTTAGAGAAATTTAAGGGCATAAAGAATCTCATATCTTATTTTCTAAAATTTTAAATGTAAAAATAATAATGATAAAATTAAGCAAAGTTTTTCCATAGAAATCACATTTGAGGAACTAACAAGTGTGGTTCATCATCAGGACCACATGAAGAGGCAGACCATGGCAAAGGCTTAAATAGAGAGCAATGTAGAGAAGCCTTTGCCATGGTCTTCCTCTTCATTTGGTTTAGATGATGAACCACACTTGTTGGGACCAAAAATTTCTCTTATGTGATTTCTATGGAAAGACTTTGCTTAATTCATTATGGATCACAGAAGCTTGAATACAAAAAAAATGATAAAATTCATCATTCTGGTACAACTTCATCTTTGTACAACCCAGTGGAAACACTATAGTCTTAGCCAAAATCTACTTTCTCTATCTATATGAAATTCTACTTTCTCTTTATATGAAGTTTGATGGCTTTGGAACCATCTCAAACAAAACAATTCATCCCATATAAATTCAAAACTATCATTCTACTACAAATTCATCTTTGTACAATTAAGTGGAAACACTATAATCTAGCCATTCTACTTTCTCAATCTATATGAAATTCTACTTTCTCTCTATATGAAGCTTGATGGTTTTGGAACCATCTCAAACAAGGTTAAACATTTGACTCAAATGACATTTTATGTGCTTTTACTTTAAAAAAATACTACCTGAAAGTCACATACTCCTCAAATCTCTATCGGTTATGTTTATTATTATTATTTTATTTGGTATATCTACTCTTCAAATCTCTATCACTTCAAATTTCTATCCCTTATTTTTGTTCTTTCTTTAGGGGTTGTTAGCCAAAATTTTGGGAGGCATCCAAACATCCCTCTCATGGGGTAGTGAAAGCCCAAACATATTTTTCATTTTTTTCTTTCTTCATGGGTTGTTAGACCAAAAATCTCGAAGGCATCCAAACATACCTCTCATGGGGTATGGAACATCCAAGCATTTTTTTTTATTCTTTCTTCATGGGTTGTTATATCAAAAAACTTAGAGACATCCAAACATCCCTCTCATGGGGTAGGGAACACCCAAGCATCTTCTTTAGAGGAAACTCATCCTTGACCTAGGTAGAGAAACATTTCCCCATGCATTTCCACAAGTTCCCCAACAAAATGCATGGGAAGATATTAACCCATGTGCCCCCTCCCTAAAATATGGGAAACTTGGAATCAAGCTCCCCACCTTAAGAGAGGCAACCAAACATTAATACATTCACCATCATTATTAGAAAAAGAAGTGTCATTTGAAATACTTTTTCCATAACGTAGAGTTCCATTACATTTCCACTATTGCCATATATTTTTAGAACTTTGGTCATTAACTTTTTTAGTTATGCTGAAAGAAAAAGTTTCAGATCACCATTTTAAATCTTATTTTAATATTAAAAATAATTTTAAAACCATTTTAAAATTTATTTCTAAATTAAAAATAAATTTTACATTAAAATTATATTTAAACATTAATATTAAATTATAATATTTAACTTAAAATATATATTAAAAAAAAAAATATAAAACAATTTGTTAAACTCTTGATTTTTTAACAGATTTATTTAAAAATAAATTATAAAAATTACTTAATTTAAATCAATTTATATTTTTAAAATTTAAAATTATAAAGAAATAACATTTTTAAAGATCTCGGCTGTTTACTTGCCTGCCTCTGTTTGTCCACCAACTTTAAAAATCATTACAATATTAAACAATGGAAGTTTAAAAGAACTTCTTTCCTTCAGCATAAATTTATATTAAAGATCACATGCATTTAAACAGAAAATTATATTAAATCACACCGACATTACTGCCGGTGGAGGACATGAAAATTGAGTGGAATGGGTTCTGCTTGAAATATTAAAATAACTCATTTTTATTTTTAAAATCTGTTTGAAATATTATTTTAAAAATGGTTTAAATGATATAGGTTTTGAATTCCTATACGATTAAATAATTTTATTTTTTTTTAAATCTGTAATTTTTTATTTTTAATCCGTTTGAAATATTATTTTAAAATTTCAAAAGTTGTTTAAATGATTTAGGGTTTGGATTTCTATAAAATTAAAATTGGCCAAGTCATGATAAAAAAGATCATTATATAATTAAAAATGGATTCCGATCATATAATATTTAAACATATTTAAAAAAATCATTATTACATGTTTAAAAGATTTCACAGATAGTAAAACATTTATATATTTTATAGTCACATTATATGATATATCATATTTTATAGTCTCATTATAGTCCCATCACATAATATTTAAATGATCCATCGTGAGATATTTTTAAAAAAATTATGGCATATTTAAAAAATTTCACTATTTAAAAGTGGCATTATAATTTTTCACTTTAATTTATTAATGATATTAAGTTTCCTAGTGGTTTACACTTTGAACTGTAGCATAAAGGAATTGTCAAAGCTCAAGCCAAGCCGCATACACAATCTCTTTTACACCTTGTTTTATCTAAGGTTTATTTATTCATGATAAATTACAACATTTATTTGTAAATTGATTTGTTATATTTTACAATAGCAAATTACAACATTTTATCTATTACAATTAGGCATAGTTCATACCAATGCATTTATTACTTTATTACCTTTTTACCTTATTACCTTTTTATTCTTACATCTTAAGATTGTTTATGGATTTTTTTTTTTTTCTTTTTTCTTTTATAGACGTCAATACATTCTAAAGAGTTTTTAGCGGCAGGTGTGGATGAGATAATGACAACATTTTTTTGAGACAATTTCATTGACATAGAATCTGCATTGTTTCCTTGTCATTATCGGAGTGATTTGATTCATGGATGCGCTTATGTCCATAGAGCCAAATTTATGGACTAGACTCTTACATTTTCTATCAAAGGATGACCTTCCTCTGTTGAGGATAAAGGGGCATTTATGTGTGGTTGAGTTGAGTCTGAAGAAGATGATTTGGTAGTAGGAGTCCTTTGCGACTGTGTTATCCTACTTGGGATCTAAAGTAGTCTTGAACCCTTTTGTTCCCTTTGGAACTTGCCATCCATGGATCCTGTTCTTAGCATTTAGGTGGTGATAGGTCCCTTGGAAAAAAGGGTAAGCATTATGAAGATGGGTGGGGTGTTGACGAATTCGACGTCGGAAGGTAGTACTTTAATAGTTCAGCGATTGTGAGTAAACCTTACCACCCCACTTGAAGGATTTTATCAGGCAGACCTTTGTTGTGGTCCACTTCGACACATATGCAAACAAATGTGAGAATTCCTTTTCAATGCTATTAGTGTCTATTTTGATTAAGCAACCTAATAAATCTCCCACATCGTCTAAGATATTTGGATGTGTCGAATGAATGGGTAGGTTAGGAATCCTTACCCAAACTGGAGTTGCTAGGGCCATCATGGAAAGAGGGTTAAAATTAGGGAACCATGGTTGAAATGAGAGACCAGAATGGCCCCAAAACTAGGGTTGTTAATCAAAAACCTTATGCCAGTCCTTTGTGTTTTTAAAAACTTGTTAAAGAACCCTTTAAAAAAAAATGTAATTATGTATTATGAGACCATTTTTGGTATGCCCATTCCCATGGAGCAAATGCTGATGGTCAAAATCCATTAAAATGATAAACAATTGCCTTCTTTTCATAATCTTTAGCCAAGAAGCACGGCAACATGTTATCCACTATGAGAGATGGGGTTTTCACTACTTGATCTATAATGAATGCAAGCCCTCATAGATCTTTAGGATTAGGAGGTGAAGGTCAAGGCTTTAGAACATCCTTAAAGGATTTGGGTTGGGAGGAGGAGGATGCACCCCAACCTTTAGCACCACCTCTTAATCTTGATACAATATAAATTGAGGCATCATTTGCTATTCCATACTCGCTAATGGATTTTAGATCATGTAGCTACCTGCCTCCATGTATGAGTTGAATATTGTCATATGTGATTCCCATCCACACCTGTATCTCAGATGGGAGTGAGGAGACAATATCTGAAGCTTTGACTTGCATAAAGAAGGAACCCCTTGAGAATGGTCTCACAAAAATAGTGAAAGCTCTTAGATCTAGGGTAATAACCTCACTTTGATGTAAGAGGAACCCTACGTTAGAAATGATTTCACCTATTTTACCAGAGGTTGAACTAGTTTTTGCAAACCCTCCTCTAGAAGTTGGACTCATGGGCCTAGAACATGAGTTTTCGCAATGTTCAAAAACCTAGAATTATTAGATATCTTGCATACATTGGTTTTTTCTTGTATGGACTACTCCTACAAATTGTCGGAGACATCATCCATGGCCATCTTGTGGGAATCCTTCATTAAGAATGAGGGGCTCAATCTGACCATTAAAACACAGAGTTCCTTTTGGTCAAGGGCTCCATCTTGTCCAAGTCACCTTCTTCAATTGTTGCCTGAAACTCCTCGTCCTTTAAATAATCCATTCCCATTCCCAAGGGTGTGTTGTTCCTCTTGAGACTATGGAATGTGATGAGACCTTTCTCTAGATCAGTAAAGAGTCAGAAGCCATTGCAGAGATCTGATACGAGCGCCTCCTCCCCTAATTTCTCCTTATTGATAGGCATATGGTCCTTAAACTGAGACCCCCCATTAGGCTTCTTAACCAGTCCCCTTGTCATTCAAGCATGCAAACATGTTTCCTCAACCATGGATGAGAGCTTTCTGCATATACTTATATTAGGATTTGCTGCAAAATTTCCAAAACTCAACACTCACATGTATTACCAAAAATTACTTCTATTAATTTTTTTTAAGTGTTTCTATTCTTTGTTCTTTATTTAATTGTTTAGTGATAAATGAGAAAGATATGCATTTTTTTTCATTAGGTGTATCATCTCTATATTCCTTATGTTAGGGTCCTATAATTTATAAGGTCAATGATCATTGAGTATTTAATTTCAGTATTTTAGATTGTAAATAATATAGTTGTCTGCAAATGATTTCCAAAACAAGAGATAGAATAATGAAAATAAAAAATGAAAAGAGGGTATAAATACAAAAATAGAAGAAAATAAAAGAAATGATAAACGAACCCCACAACAAAATGAACAAACCTGAAAGTGATGCTAGCTTAAGTGCCACTACTAGCCTTCTGGCTTTGTAAAAGAATAAATAGATGAAATTGTGTGTAGCTTGTTTAAAATGCCACAATCCCTTTCTGCTTGAGACATACAGTTTATCATGCTCAAGCTATTTTCAATTTATGTCAATTAGGTTAGAGTGAATAAATTAACCAAACAGTTTAATATTGGTTAAGATTAGATAGGTAGAAATAGGTGAATAATGTTAATCCAACTGTTTAACCTGGATTAATTTAGTCGATTATATTATTCTAGTGTTTGAAATAAATAGCCTTTATCTCTGAGAATAAAAATTGAAGGGGTTTTCACATTTAAATGCACCCATATTCACTTCTAGATAGCATTAGGATAGACTTAGAAACACCCTTCCAGTACCTTGAGGCTTGCATACATCAATGGCAAGTTTCTCGCTTCCAACGATAGGTTGAAATCACTGGCCTTCGAACGAAATACTTTGTATGGTGTTTGACATCAAAACATTTATTCACACCATGCAAAATGTATTCCAGTACCTTGAGGATCATTATCATTATCGGTGATTTCTCGCACGTCTGTTAATGGCTTACATCATTGGCTAGTAATCAGATGGTGTCTTCCCATGTTCGACTTCAAATCACATATTCACATGGTTAGACTTGTACTTGAGCAAACGATTGAACGAGATAGAAGACCCCAGATCTAGTTTCATCCATCCAGGTTGTGATTTTAGGAGTACTAAATCATATGTACAATGGATTTACATTGATGGTCATTCTGATCATGGGTCTATATCTGTAGAAGACTATCTATGTAAATGTAATGAAAGTTTATATGATGAGCATGGGTATGCCTTCCCTCAGCAATTCATGAAAAAATAAAAAAATCATGATATATGTATTGTAGTTGATGCAGGTCACCTTCCACTTCAAAACCTCCTCATCACATCATAAAGCATTTCATTCGACATTAACATTTTTTCGACTTCATGCTCTAGGGGGCAGTTGTTACAGATCCATTTGGGCACATCACTCCCATCATCCAGATCAGTGTTTTAGGGCTCATCAAACCCTAATTTTAGTTGCTATATGCCTTAAACAAGTCACCCTTTTGAATGCCTCCTTCCCAGACAGTTTCATGACTTGAATACATCCTAAAATGACCTCTAAAGGGACCAGTGCTGATAGGCCCATGTAAGGGTGCGCTGCAGAGCATTTGAGTCCATGCTAGGGTGCTCTACATAGCACTTAGGCCCTCTTTTACCTGTGATGGGTGAGATTGAGTGAAATTCACATAGGGTTTGAGGAATATTCTTATCTCTTAGAGTCATCTAGAAGTTTCCCTCACTTATCAACTCCTATGAGCTCAAAAATGGAAGAAGAATGAGTTAAGATGCATCCTATCCTCTCATCCCTTCCTCCATGGAACTAATTCTAGGTATGGAAGGCCATTCATTACCCCCATTTATGACATAACCTCCTTCATCCTCCTGTAATGTGAACACTCATCTAAGTGATAAGGGGCTAGACTTTGATGATTGTAAGGAGATAATGTTAGTTTGAGAATTGAGACTATTGTAAGTGTCATTATGCTGCCGGATTGTCATGCTTATGGTGTGATGTGGATGGAACCAAGGCTAGAGGAGTGACTTCAAATCAGGCTTCATGGTTGTAATTCTTCCTTCTATTCAATAAAGTATTTGCACCTTTTTCCATATGCTTATCTTGATATGTGACGCTTATATGTGTGAATGTATCTAATTCCATTTACTTGTAATCAGTAGATCTTTTGCTTTGATCAGTTCTTTGTCTTTTGTTGATGTTTACATGTACTTTTCAAGCGTGTTAAGTACGGGAAGGAGCAACAGGATCGTTACAAAGGAGACAAGAGGAAAGCGGAACTACAAGTCAGTCTTCTCATCTTCTTTGTCTTATCTATTGCTTATAGGAAAAGGCTAAAGTGCTTTAAATTGTTGTTCTAGATATGGCTACTTATCTAGGGAATTAGTATTTATCTGTAGATACCAAATTCTCCAAAACACATGGTGTGATGGGGTTCTTTCATTAGTTTAGCTTTTGATTACTATATGGTTTTGGAACCAAGTGAGGTGGTCTTAGGAAATTCTCAAAGACCTAGGAATCCCTTAACCAGTAATGGTGGGATAAATGATAAACCCTAAGGGTAGAGGTGGGAAAATTCCTCGAGGTATTGGTGAATAAATATGGAGGCATCCAAGATTTTTTAGGGCCTAGTGATCCCTTGACCAATTTTGGTGGGATTGCAGTAAATCATGGTAGTGTATGTTGGTTGGGCCTAGGAATCCCTTAGCAGGTATTGGCTAGATATGTGGTAAATCTTGGTTGTATAGATGAGGGTTTGGGGCCTAAAAATCGCTTGACCAATAATGGAGGGATATGCGATAAATCCTGAGGAAGCCCTGGTTGTTTTGTTGTGATTCCCACATTCATGCTTGGAATATGGCACGGGGGTGATTGGCTGAAAGAAAGATTTGGTTTAGCCCAATATATGGTCGGGTGGTATGTGGAAGTCCTTGACTTGGTTGCATTTGCATATGTTAATAATATCTCTCTTTTTGCTTTTATTTTTTTTTAGTATTTCTAATTTTTATTATGTGGCTTTGATGGTTGTTCTATCATTGTTATTATTTTGGTTATATGTTGGTTATAAGCATGATTTATGACAGACTTTAGTTATGGCTCTCATCATGTTTTTATTAGTAAATGAATGGTTAACAAATGCATGACCTATTAGATGACATTGCAACTATTGTGAGAAGGAATCATACCTGCTTGATGATTCTCATATAAGTATGAGACCCACTATGTTCAGATATGTAATTATGACTTGTAGATTACAATTTTCATTATGTATTTGACGAAAAGTTTGTCATGGTTAGGATGGGTCAGGTT
Organism: Pinus taeda; assembly: GCA_000404065.3. Lineage (NCBI taxonomy): Eukaryota > Viridiplantae > Streptophyta > Pinopsida > Pinales > Pinaceae > Pinus > Pinus taeda. The sequence goes on along the minus strand of APFE031192863.1, from coordinate 95,956 downwards.
AATTCCTTTATCAATTTTTTTATTGAAGGCTTTTTCTTTGTCATTTATCATTTTTTAGAGTTTCATCAAGTTATGGGTAGTGGTATGGATCCTAGCCCTGAAAACGTGGCTCAGATCTCAAGGTTGCTTTCACAGAACTAAGTAATTTAGTCTACATTCGTTGGGAAGAAGGCTTATCGAAGTGACTGGAGGGATATAGTCACTAGATTTCCTTGGAATGGGAGCAAATGAGAGTCGAGATCATTAAAAAGTAAATTTAACTCAAAGGTTGGGGACCTGGAGTGGTTGGTTAGCTTTTGGGGGTCATGTAGTTCTTTAGGGTGGTCAGTAAAGTTTTTCGTTGGATGATTTCACTTCCTTAATTGTACCTAGGAGGTTGAGACATATCATAGTAACTCTTCGTCACATATTTACCCTAATGGATTGGTGAACTTGGGTAAGTGTGGGAGGAGGGTGTTACATAGTGGTATCAGAGCATGTTGCACTCTCTTTGGGTAATATCTGATACCACATAGTGGTATCAGAGCATGGTTCAACACTTGGTTTGGATGGTCAGAATGTGGTTACCATGCATGCATGAAGGTTGTATATGTGTTTGTTATGTGTGTGTGGTGGCATTTATTGTTACATTTTTGTTTTCATGTCGAAGTTGATGATGTTATTGTTGGGATGTGTTTGTCATTAATGCATGTTAGTTGTATATGCATGTCAGTGTATATATGTTTTTATGCATTGATATGGGCATGGTTGTCATGCATGAGGTTATGGTATGCAGTTGCTACTGTCATGCATGATGTCGATATATTGTTATGATTATGATTATGATTATACATGTATCCTGCTAATCTAGTTGATCTTACAGACGAGATATCCTCCCCTGAACTACACTAAGGTTTGTTGATTATGTTTGTATTTAGTTTGTGACATGGTATACTTGCAGGAAGAAGAGGATAAAATATGAATAGAAAAATGGTGGATTATAATTCACGAGACTCTCCCTATAGATCAGATGAGCAACATGATGATGAGTACTCCCCTCATATATCAGACACTTTGAGAAGTTGGAAGGCAGAAATAAGAAGTTGCAAAGCAGATAATGTTGAATTTCCATGACCTTGGGTCTAGGTTAGAGTCTTAGAATCACTGATGCTACCAAACCAAGAATCTCAACCATAAACTACTTTTCACAACAAAAATATCAAGCAGTAAATCATATATGCACAATATACATAGTTTTAAACAAAATTTTACAATATGTACAATCACCAATATTCATTATATTAATCCAAATATGATAAATACAAAAGTATATGGTATACAAGATACAATGAAAAACTTCATTGCAACTTCGATGTCGTATTTTTTCCTGTCGATCCTTTACTCTCGTATTGCTCACTTGCTGCCCCTTAGTCCTTCAAAGGACAACACATCAATACTCCAAGAGGGTTGCCACCTAACACTGTTGTAAGTCACTTTTGTAGCATGTACATGGGCTGATCCAATGTTCTCTCTGGGTAGGCCTAATCCCTAGCTCCAAATTGCCAGGCTAGCAGACACCTTTTTCCATCAAGGTACTGCACTTCGGCACCAATCTTCACCCAACCTTCAGCTCCTCTTCATCACTTCAAGATAGCTTGTCTAGGGCTACTTTGGGTAGCCAACACACTGCCCTCCACCAAATCAATGGCACCCAATACTTCACTGCAAGATCTGCACCGATGAAGGCTCTTGGTCACCCAATCAAGCCTCCAAATTGGCTCCTACAGGCTCCAAAGGAAACTGATCCAAAAACAAGATCCAACACCTCAATAACACATCTCCAACTCAATATTTGAGGTCCATTCCTATGCTGCCACTTAGGCCTGGTTAGGGAATCATTACAGTCCCATCTCCAGCCTTCAATGCTACCCAGTTCTGCTATTTAGGAGTGTGGTTTCCCTTTATTAGGAGCTTGGCCCTTCTCGCTATAATTCTGGGCAGTCTAGCCCTCACCAACAACCTCGGCCTACCCTATATTCCTATGGCCTACTACAACAAGGCATCGTAGGCCTACAACAACCTTGTTTAGGGTCTACCTCCCCTCCACTTGGCTCTCAAATAGCCTAGACTTCCGCTCCTCTGCTTTGCCCTTAAAGAACAGGCTTCTGGCCCTCCTTCCTACACTTCGGCCTCCTCAAAAATTTCATTGGCCTACATTTTTTCACCCTCCAGTACTTGTCCGCACCAAAGGCTCTTCCCTTTACGTGATTTTTAGCCCAGACCAACCCTCAACACTGTAATTACAACTCTTGTTTACGTTGTCTAGGGAAACCTTATTCCACGCAAGGACTCCTATTGTTGTGACTTCTTTGTTGTGAAAATGCACTCAAACATCCCTTAATCACAAGCCCAAAAATAGTCCCATTTACCATGCTGACCCTTAGCTTCAAAATGCTCCACGCATTGTATTTTTAGGCTCCTTCTAGCTATAGCTGGGCCTCTTTCTCCAACGAAAATTTCAGAGGTGTATTGCACAAGATGGATGCTCAAAATAACTCCATATCACCTTCTATATATACCATAAAGAAGGGCTCCCAAAACGTCATTTTTGAAGCAACAATTCCATTGGATTCTTCAAGTCGGCCTACTTGACACCCAATAATAATTATGTCAACTTAATTCATATATCTCTAACGACAACTCGGATTCAGATGATTTTTAATGAGTTGGAATCATCTTTCCAAGCACTATCATCCTCATCCATCACATGTCTTGAATCCATCATGGATTTGCCCCAAAACATGATGGTTTCCAAAACCCTATACTTGGGTTCCAAGCCCACAAGTTTCCCTTGTGGCAGTTTGTCCTCCAGACTCTAAACACTAGGGCTTGGAGTACCCCCCAAGCTACACAAATCAACACTTCCTCTTAGTGAGGTAGGTACTTCCAAGACTATGAAGTATCTCGTCATCATCATCACTGCTCACAACACTTGCTCAACACTTGGCACTCACAATCGCAGTAATCCTTTTATGGTGAACTACGCCCTCCTCAAAAGTGTCACTGTCACTATTGGAAGCAACTTGCTTCTTCTTCTTATCCTGTAACATTCGTTCTTGGCAATTGTAGGAGCACCCTTGCTCACCACTGACCACACACTCTTCTTGGGTTGAAGAGTCTCAATTTGAATCTGCAAGCTCCCTCTCGAACAAGACTCCTTCTGAGTCTCTGGAACTTGGATATTTAAGGAAAAGTGTACCTTCTTCTTGGGAACCTGTACCTTCTTCTTTGAAGCCTACATCTGAACCTACACCTTCTCTTGCTTATCTAGAACATGTACCCACTCCACTTTTTTCTTTCCATGATCCACAAGCTTGCCCGTCAACCTGTAGAGACCATGCTCTCTAACTCCGAGTACAATCCCATCAGACTTAGAGCCTCTGAGCTTGAGTCTTGCCTTCCCATCATGGAACAAGACCTTAAACCCCCTCTTCTCCATCATCAAGATGGATAGCACATTATATCTAAGTCTTGGTATAAACAGTACATCTAGGACCTGTAGCATACATCTTGTCTCCATTTTGAATGGCACAACACCCAATCCTTAGATCTCCAACTAACTCTTGTCGCCCAACACCATGTGAAACTTCGAGTCCCATCCAGCTAGAGTCTCAAAAATATCTTGTGACCTTGTTATATGCTTCGTCGCACCACTATCCATGTACCATCCATCCTCTTTGTTAGTGCTCTACGAGAAAAGAGAAATCATAACAAAATCCTCCTCTTCATCTTCCAATATTCTAGCGAGCTCATCCATCTCTGCTTTATTGGCAATAAGGGTGGTCTGCTTCCCTTTTCTTTTCTCATCATCTCCCTTCTTCTTCTTCAGACATATTGATGAAAAATGACCCATCTCGCCACAGTTGAAACACTTGACTTTACTCAAGTCCTTATTTTTCTAACCCTTCATTCGTGATGCAAGTGCCACGTCATCATCTGATGCTTTCTACTTTGGCTGAAGATCCTTGTTTCGCAACTCTTCCTAAATGAAGTCATCCCATAGCCTATCCCAGTCTGGCAGCTTCTCCCTGGAAATGATTCCTTTGATGAAGGGCTTCCATTCCTCGATGAACCCTTTCAAGAAAATCCTTACCATATCTCCATCTGAGACAGTCACAATGATGGCAGCAAGCTCATCTTTGACCTTAGACAATCTCATCAGATATTAGGTCATGCTTTCACTCTTTAACGTCTTAATGGACTTCAAATTATCCTCCAATACCAATACTCAATTCTCATTCTTATTCTGGGAAAAATTCTAAAGAGACACCCACATCTCATAAGTGGTGTTCTTCCCACAAAAATGAGGTATTAGGGCATCCCTCGCACCATCTAGAATTATCAGTCTTGCCCTCGCATCCAAATCTTCCCATATTTCCAGCTCCTTAGGGTCGATTAGCTTCTTGATCTCTTTCTCGGAAAAATCCCAGATCCTGATGACATGTAATATCAACTTGATCCTTTCCTTCATGGACTATAGTTGGACAACCCCTGCAACATGTCCTCATATCGGATACCTTCCTGCAACTTCGACATTGTAGTGAACCCTTCACTCACAATGTGACCAACTCCCTCTCACGTTGTACTTCGTTGCACACAACTCTAATTTACTCACTTCCACGATACCCTCTAATACCATGTTGAATTTCCACAACCTTGGGTCTAGGTTAGAATCTTAGAATTACTAACGCTACCAAACCAAGAATCTCAACCATAAACTACTTTGCATAGTAGAAATATAAAGCGGTAAATCATATATGCACAGTATACACAGTTTTAAACAAAATTATACAATATGTACAATCACCAATCTTCGTTATATTAATTCAAATATGATAAATACAATAGTCTATGGTATACAAGATATAATGAAAAACTTCGTTGCATCTTCAATGTCGTAACTTGTCCTGCCGATCCTTCACTCCCGTATTGCTCAGTAGCTTCCCCTTAGTCCTTCAAAGGACAACACATCGAGACTCCAAGAGGAATCCCACCTAACATTGTTGCAAGTCACTTATGTAGCATGTACACAGGCTGATCCAATCTTATCTCTGGGTAGGTCTAATCCAAAGCTCCAAACTACCGGGCTAGTAGACACATTTGTCCATCAAGGTATTACACTTCAACACCAAACTTCACCCAACCTTCAGTTCCTCTTCATCACTTCAAGATAGCTTGTCTAGGGCTACTTTGGGCAGCCAACACACTACCCCTCCACCAGACTAATGGCACCCAATACTTTATTGTAAGATCTACACCGATGAAAGCTCTTGATCTGCACTGATGCAATTGTTATTGGCATGCATGATGTTGATATATTGTTATGATTATGATTATGATTATGATTATACGTGTATCATGCTAATCTGGTTGATCTTACAGATGAGATATCCTCCCCTGAACTACATTGAGGTATGTCGATTATGTTGAAAATGCAACAAGATGATGGAGCTTAGTGAAAAGAAGTCACCTTCACTAAGTGTGCCCGCAGACTATTTTTGGCGCAAAGTCTATTTTTAGACTATGTCTATTTTTAGACATATGGATCATGGTCTATGAGTTGTAGGATGCTATTTGTGGATGATTGGTCATGTTATTAAAAATAGATGGACTTCTATTTTTAGACATATGGCCAGAGTCTATTTTTAGACTGCCAGGCTAAAAATAGAACAATCGAATATTATTAGCTCTTAATAATATTTGGACTATAAACATTATCTTATTCTCTTGGAGCACTTCAGTTCGAGCTACGGATGTGGCACATGC
>APFE031192863.1:20926-89250 GCA_000404065.3 Pinus taeda | reverse complement strand
GAAGAAGTCCAAGAAGGGATCCGAGGAAGGATCTGAAGGTGAGGCACTTTCTTCACAGTTTGAGTTGGATTTCACACTCTTCGCATGCATGGTTTCATCCATGATGGGAATGGTTGGTTTCTTGACAGTGGAGCTTCTTTCCACATGACCGGTGACAAAAGTTTGTTCAGTACTTTGGAGGAGAAAGATCTCCAGATACTCATAGGGGTGGGTAATGATGAGAAGTATAGTGTCTCAGGTGTAGGCACGGTTATTTTTCAGAGGGAGCATGGAGCTCACCTTACCTTGACCGATGTCAAGTATGTACCAGGACTGAAGAGAAACTTGGTGTCGATCGCGATGCTAGAAGAGCTATGATGTAGTCTTCAGAGAGGGAAAGGTTTTCCTTAGACACATCATCACTAGAAAGGTGAAGCAGATTGGTTCATGGGTCAAGAACCTGTATGCTCTTGAGGTTCAAGATGCATGCAAAGCCTTGAGTAGCAAGGCAACTGATGGAAACTTGGTGGTTGAGAGGGAGGATATATTACCTCTCAACATGCAAAGCTAGAAGAAGTCTCAGACAATTGTGGAGGAGCCACGATTGGTGCAACAGCTTCAGGAGGTTTTGGAGCAGCCACAACAGGGGGATTTGAGTGGAGATCGAGTAGAGACATCTACTCATGCAAAGACCTCCAGTAGGGGGAAACTTCGAGCCAGGTGCGCTGAGGGATCACATGCAACCATACCTCCAGGTAGGAGGTAGGGCGATATAGAGTGATCGTCCCAAGGAGGAGGGGCACGATCCTTGAGGTACCCAACGTCTTGGATGAGACCTTGCTACAGGAGCCCCGATGTGGAGTAGCAGGAACTGACTGATTGGGTAGAGACAGATGTGGATGGAGTGGCAGAGAGAGCGACAGTGCAGGGAATCCTAGGGCAGCGCATAGCTAGCAGGTTGCAGCAATGCGAGAGGCACAAGTGTTTTGCACAGTGCTAGTTGGCACAGAGAGGTGTGCAATGGTGCAAGATGCATGGAGATGTTGCAGTAGTGCAGATGTCAGAGAGGGAGCACTTGTCAGTAGCAGGTAGAGCTTCAGCATCAAAGTATGTTCCTAGACCAACAGAGGGGTCAATTGGGAGTGTTTTTGTTCCAAGTGTTGTTGGAGCAAGTGGACCGGGTAGATGTGTTGCATACAGAACATTCCAGATTTACAGGATAGGGGTTGTAGATAATCCATATCTTGTTGAGAGGGAGTGTTGAAAATGCAACAAGATGATGGAGCTTAGTGAAAAGAAGTCGCCTTCACTAAGTGTACCCGCAGGCTATTTTTGGCGCAAAGTCTATTTTTAGACATATGGATCATGGTCTATGAGTTGCAGGATTCTATTTGTGGATGATTGGTCATGGTGGTAAAAATAGATGGACTTCTATTTTTAGACATATGGGCAAAATCTATTTTTAGACTACCAGGCTAAAAATTGAACAGTCGAATATTATTAGCTCTTAATAATATTTGGACTATAGACATTATCTTATTCTCTTGGAGCACTTCAGTTCGAGCTACGGATGTGGCACATGCAGCTGCCAGAAGGAAATACGTGTTTGTTATGGGTTACTTGAGCTATTGCATGGAGGACTTCAGTTAGGACTTCAGTGATTGAGTTATGTGGAGTTGATTAAGGAGTTGGAGTTGTGTTCAGTTTGACTTAGTTGAACTAATTGTAATTAGTCTAACTGACAAATAGACTAATGATGAGTGGTGTGAATTAATTATTAATTAATTCACTAATTATTAACTCATAAATCAACTAAAGAATACATCAGTTAACTCAGTGCATGGGCAGTTCAGTGGAGACAAGTGTTAGAGGTGAGTAAGACAGCTGTCAGTTGTGACTATAGTTGTGCATGTGATTTGCACAACCAATGGATTGAGTATTGCCAATGAGGATTGTGTGGTATATCCAAGGGAAATATGAATTTGGATCATTTATTCATCAATATTCTCATGCAGGATTGCGTAGTGGAGGCAGGTAAGCAGCGGAGGAGATTTGAACCAGTGATTGATTCAAATCTGAGCTAGTTTGTGTGTAACATGTGGATATAGTACTGAGTACTTGTGAGGAGTATTGTACTATGTATTGTTACATGTTCTCAATCAATATAATATACATATAGTTGGGGGTTTTTAGCTTTATGCTTTCCCCAGGTACATAATGTGTTGATATGTGTGATTGATGCTTCAATGTGTGCATGCGAATGTTTATGTATTATGCATGTATTTCGCAATTAGTGTATAATCGGGATAATCTCTGTGAATAAGTGTCATATTATTCAAAATTTCTACAGATTATGTTTGTATTTAGTTATGTGACTGATTCAAAAAGGATCTTGGATAGACTCCTAAGTCTAAGTGTTCCTCACAGAGGAAAATGAAAGTCCAAGGAATTTTCTGGAAATAGATCCATTGCAGAGATCTTTTCATTCTAAATCTACTGCAACTTGAATGGGAAAAAATGGACTTAGGATGCAGAAGTTATCACTCAAAGAAGATGCCCTTTGTTCTTTGGAAAAAGAGGCAAAATCCCCTAAAAATGGCAAAAATGCCCTTATAAAGGGAAATCGCATTGGAAAAAGACAAAAAGGTCAGACTTAAGAGGAGGCGGAAGAAACCCTGATCAGCCGATCTGATCAATTGGGTCAGAGACAGGCCCGCATGCGATATTAGGACCCTGGACTCAACGATTGCGATCATGTGATACACTGATTGCTGATGATCGAATCGGAAAATCGGTATTGTCGATGGCATGAGACAAAGGTCGGACCCCCAAGCCAATGTGACTTGCGATTGCGATTTATCACATCGTAGCAATGTACAAGGACGATAACGATGGACCTGATGGATTCTATAAGCGCAATTTTATAACATTTGAAGTCTGCCATAAAGGGACTTTCCTGTGTAAAAGCGTGTTTCGGTGTATGAAACCGAAACACAAAGGAAAGGCGCCGAAGTGAAAAAGCTGAACTCGAATGGATTTAAAAGCCTGATTCCATAGAATTTGAGTTCGTAAAGGCAGAATTTCAGGCGGGACTTAGGCGAAAAACGGTTTTGGGCTGGCTTCGCCCGATTCCACAGACTGGTCGACACGTGGCTGGCAGAGGAGAGAGGAAAATCGCCTTTTAGGGCGGGTAACCTCCCTACTCCTAAGCCGTCTGAAATTGAATGATGATCGTTGGATTGGAGATCCCATAGATCGATGGTGGGGATTGTGCTAGTGGCAAAAGGCAGACCCGAAATGATTATAGGGTGGATGCGATACATTTTCAAATCTGATAAAAAGGATTTTGTCGGGTTTTTCATCTTTTTCTCGTGTATTTGGGATTTCGACCAATACACTAATGCAATGCGATATAACGCCTAATGGCGGACCCAATAGGGATTTTAGGGGCAATTGAAGGGAATTTCACGTCCGAGAATCGCGCCTGATAATGTATTTTCTAGGAAAACCTCTATGTAATGGATTTTGACTTTCTCGGCTTATTGCCTGGAAAATAGTCCTGATCCCTTGTAACAGCTCCTAATCATTATTCCACACTACAAGCGGGCATTTTTGGCAGACGATGAGGCGTTCGAAAGCCACGCAGCCGCAGAACCAGATGGGCAGACGAATAGACAATGCGGAGAAGCCACAGAGCCGTAGGGGAATGATTGAATGTAGGGAAATGGCTGGGGAAGCCGAAAAGCTGGGAAAATGCCTCAAAGGAGCCCAGAGAGCTCAATTGAAAAAAAAAAAAAAAAAGGCAAGCTGAAAGCTAAAGGTAGAGAGCAGAGAGAGAGCGAAAGCTACTGCACAGAACAGCTGAGGGAGTCACTTGGAGGTCAAGTGAAAAGACAGAGAGTTGCAGAGAGCCAAAGAAGCTAGAGCTGAAGAGCCAGAGCCAAAACCAAGAGACAGAGCCAAGAGCCAGAGCCAGAGCCGAGAGCCAGAAAGCCGAGAGCTTCAAGAGCCGGGGATAAAATGGTGTCTAAACCCATTACTTCTGTGTAAAACAGTGGAGTCGAGCCAAAATCTTGTAAAAATGACTTTTCAATAATCCCATAGAGCCTAGTTGAGTTGACTAGAGCTCACGAAGACGTAGCCCAAGGGTTTTGGGTGAACTCCTAATTAAATTATTGTTCTGTGTGTTTTGTTTTATTACTGCATTATTTACTGTTATATATATGTTGTATCAGCATAACTACAGAATATTAAAAACACATGAACAGTTCTAAAACAGACATAAGCATACACCTTATTTTCAAGCACATATTTAATTTTGCATTGGTTAATCATAAAGACTTGGGAATAAATAAGCTTTAGAAGTGGGGGAGGTTCTTGTAAGTTAGACAAGAATCCTAAGTGCCCCATTTTTATATCAAGTGGTATCCGAGCCTGAGATTGATTAACCCCACCTTCAAAGAAGGTTATATCATAATGCTTGATTGACAAAGAAAATGTTGCTTGTCTAAAAGGTGTTTAAACAGTTAGAGGTTAATTGTATGCTTGTTTGCAGACTAACTATTTTCTGAGTTTGCAGAGGTGAAGGGAAAGCTATTGATAGCTCAGTCCAGGAAGGACAAGAAGGAAGAAGGGCTGAAATCATTCTTCTATCCCAAAGGACCTCAAGGCAATCCTTGAAGCACAAAAGGTTTGCTGCAAAAGGTTGTTGAATAAGCTCTTTATTAACCTTGTTTGCAGTTCTTTTGTTCATTGGCATAATGACTACTACAAGTGAGTCCTCAAATTCTTCTCTCTTCATCACAAGACTCTTTGATGAAGACATGAAACAAGACTTGTCCACCATGATGGATATGGTGAGAGAAATGTATGAGGATGGAAGAAAGAGCAACATACTTAGAGAGTAGTTGAATTCCATGAAGGAAGAGAAGCAGTTGCTTACTAACAAATTGCAGGAAATGGAGAGGCAACTTCATATTACAAATATGAACCTGAGAAGGATGCATGAGTTGGAGACACAGCTCTTTGTTGCCCAAGAATCCTTAGTCAAGTATTAGCTTAAACCATTCCAGTTTGTCTTCAAATTCCTCTAAGAATGCTTATATTGGTTCTTTTGAAAAACATACCAAAGGCATAGTTTCCAAGCTAATGTCCAACATGGGCTATGAAGGAAAAGGCTTGGGTGGACATGCACAAGATATTGTTGAGCCAATTATGATTGAGGAAAGGCCTAAGTATTTGGGTCTTGTCTATGGACAAGCTTATGAAGAAAGTTCCAAAGCTACCATGAAGGCCATTAAAACAGCTCCCAGAAGGAGTTGCATTGCAGAGTGTGAATATTGTATTGAGGAATGCAATGGCTTGAAACATCATTGCAAGATACAAGTGTTCATAATTACACACTTGAACCAGAGAGTTGTGGAGACTCTGACAGCCTTGAAGAGATTGATGGTGTTCCAAAGGGAGCCACTTCTTCATTTCATTCACCTCCTCAAGAAGGCAAGAAAGGTGAAAGAGAAAGGTATAAATCTGGTTCTAAACATTTTCCTTTTGATTGTGCAAAGCATGATAAATTTCCACATAGATATGGGAAAATAATTGCATGTTCCTTTTGTGGTTTGGATAACCATAATGTTTCTAGATGTTGGAAGATAATGCCCACATATAGGAAACGTTTGAAGGACAATAAGCAAGAAGCCATGGGTCCACTGGACAAGGAAAATCATGTTGTCAAGAGGATGCACCTGCAGTGCACTTACTGCCATAAGCAAGGACATCTTGCTGTAAAATGTTGGACACTTAATCCAACAATGCTTCCACCAAAGCTGAAGAAAGTGGAAAGAGAAGATGGCAGGCATGGAAAGGAAGATTCAATGACTGATGTGTCTTAGGATGATTCACATGTTGATGCTGATGTGCAGAAAAAGGTAGTATCTTTGAAAGGGATTGGTAAGAAACGGTTAGAGTTCTTATCCGATTAAGGTCGCATGTCTATTGGTGCATCTATTTGCATTTCTTTGTTAATGAGGATGCAAGTTGCAGGATTTTACCAAGTAGGTAAATGGAGAAGTTGAGCAGGAGACTCACTTTGTTGCTGCAACATTATATTTCATTTCAACTTCGAAAGTACAATGTGCTTAAGTGAAAGTTGAAAGATGAAATGCATGCATGAGAATATTGTGCATAAACACAGGGATGTTGATGTTGTCCTTGTATTTGAACATGTATGTGTAATTAACTTGAAGGGTTGGTTGCTTTGACATGCATGTGATGATGAAGTGTTTCATCTTTTGAAAAAGAGTCCTAATGGTCTTTTTCTACATGCTTGACTTGAAGGGTCATTTGTTTAAAGGCATGTTCTGTGGGCTTGTTATCTAGTCCATCATTTGTATGCAGACGTAATACATAGAGGTGTTCACCAGAGGTTAACTCTGTTTCTTTTGTTGAAGCAAGATTTTAGGCCATCCAGTTGTTGTCTGTATTTCTGTTGTTGTTAACAGTTATTGTTGACAGCTTTTCAAACAGGTACAAATGAAACTTTTGTGTAGCAGATGTACTTCACATTAGTTTGATCCACCTTGGATAAATGATCAAGGCAAAGAAGTTCAAACCACCTTCTATGACCATTTCGACAGAAGTTCTGCAGGAAGGCAAGGAGGAAGATAGTTCTTCCTAGGAAGACCAGCCCATCTAGGAAGGGAAGTGGTCATAGAATTTGGTTCAGAGGCACTATGCAAGGCAATTGTGTGGAGGCTGAAAGAAGAGGGTGTTATTACTCTTAGGTACTATTCAGATCAGTATATCAGTCTTTTGGAGACCAAAAGTTCTTTTAGTGGGAAGGCGTGATCTAAAATGGATTTTGGATAGACTCCTAAGTCTAAGTGTTCCTCACAAAGGAAAATGACAATCCAAGGAAGTTCCTAGAAATAGCCCCATTGCAGAGATCTTTTCATTCTGAATCTACTGCAACTTGAAGGGGCAAAAATGGACTTAGGATGCAAAAGTTATTGCTCAAAGAAGATGCCCTTTGTTCTTTGGAAAAAGAGGCAAAATCCCCTAAAAATGGCAAAAAAACCCTTATAAATGGAAATCACATTGGAAAAAGGCAAAAGGCTAGACTTAAGTGGAGGTAGAAGAAACCCCGATCGACCGATCCGATCAATCAGGTTGGAGACAAGCTCGCATGCGATATGGGGACCCTGGACTCGGCGATTGCGATCATGCGATACGTCGATCGCCAATGATCGGATCGACAATCGGTATCGACGATGGCATGAGACAAAGGTCGGACCCCTGGGCCAATGCGACTTGCAATTTCTATATATCGCATCGCAACATCGCATCGCAGCGATGTATAAGGGAGAATAACGCCAGACCCGATGGATTCTATACGCGCGATTTGATAACATTTGAAGTCCGCCATAAAGGGACTTTCCTGTGTAAAAGCGTGTTTCGGTGTATGAAACCGAAACACAAAGGAAAGGCGCCAAAGTGATAAAGTCAGACATGAAGGGATTTAAAAGCCTGATTCCATAGAATTTTAGTTCCATAAAGGCAGAATTTCAAGCGGGCCTTAGGCAGAAAGCGGTTTTGGATTGGCTCCGCCCGATTCCACAAACTGGTCGACACGTGGCTGGCGGAGGAGAGAGGAAAACCGCCTTTTCGGGCGGGTAACCTCCCTACTCCTAAGCTACCTAAAATTGAATGATGACCATTGGATCGGAGATCCTGTAGATCGACAGTGGGGATTGTGCTAGTGGCAAAAGGCGGACCCGAAATGATTATAGGGTGGATGTGATACATTTTCAAATTTGATAAAAAGGATTTTGTCGGGTTTTTCATCGTTCTCCATGTATTTGGGATTTCGACCAATACACTAATGTGATGCGATATAACGCCTAATGGCAGCCCTGATAGGAATTTTAGGGGCGATTGAAGGAAATTTCACGTCTGAGAATCGCACCTGATAGTGTATTTTACAGGAAAACCTCTATGAAATGGATTTTGTCTATTCTTGTCTTATTGCCTGGAAAACGACCACGATCCCTTGTAACAGCTCCTAATCATCATTCCACGCTACAAGCAAACATTTTTGGTAGACGACGAGGCATTTGAAAGCCACAGAACTGTAGAGCCAGATGGCCAGTCAAACAGACAGTGCAGAGCAGCCACAGAGCTGCAGGGGAATGATTGAACGCAGGGAAACAGTTGGGGAAGCCGAAAAGCTGGAAAAATGGCTCAAAGGAGCCCAGAGAGCTCAATTGAGAAAAAAAAAAGGCAAGCTGAAAGTTGAAGGCAGAGAGCAGAGAGAGAGTGAAAGCTATTGCGCAGAGCAGCCGAGGGAGTCACTTGGAGGTCAAGTGAAAAGCCAGAGAGCTGGAGAGAGCCAAATAAGCCATAGTCGAAGAGCCAAAGCCAGAGCCAGAGCTAAAGAGCCAGAGCCAGAACCAAGAGCCAGAACCAAGAGCCAGAACCAAGAGCCAGAGCCAAGAGCCAGAGCCAAAACCGAGATCCAGAGCGAGAGCCAAGAGCCAGAAAGCCGAGAACTTCAAGAGCCATGCATAAAATGGTGTCTAAACCCATTGTTTCTGTGTAAAACAGTGGATTTGAGCCAAGAGCTTGTAAAAAGGACTTTTCCTTAATCCCAAAGAGCCTAGTTGAGTTGACTAGAGCTCACGGAGACGTAGCTCAAGAGTTTTGGGTGAACTCCTAATTAAATTGTTGTTCTGTGTGTTTTGTTTTATTGTTGCATTTTTTACTGTTATATATATGTTGTATCAACATAACAACATAATATTAAAAGCACATGAACAGTTCTAAAACAAACATAAGCATACACCTTATTTTCAAGCACATATTTAATTTTGCATTAGTTAATCACAAAGACCTGGGAATAAATAAGCTTTGGAAGTGGGAGAGGTTCTTGTAAGTTAGACAAGAAGCCTAAGTGCCCCATTTTCATATCAGTGACATGGTATACTTGCAGGAAGAAGAGGATCAAAGATGAATACAAAAATGGTGGATTATAATTCATGAGACTCTCCCTATAGATCATATGAGAAACATGATGATGAGTACTCCCCTCACATATTAGACACTTTGAGAAGTTTGAAGGCGGAAATAAGAAGTTTCAAATCATATAATGACAAAATCATTCAATCACCAGAGAGTCTTGATAGGGCATGGGAGAAATAAGAAGAGGTTAATGCAGTTATCCTTTAGAGTTTGTCAGATTTATAGAGATAGGGAGCGCTTGGGATCAATCATGGATAGGAGTACAGGACTAATGGAGCCTATGGTAGCAGATCTCATGATGGGCATAGATTGAAAAAGGATGATATGATCAGGGATGGCAGATTCTTGGACACACCTGATGGGAGAGGCAGTGGACATGGGATTTATTCTAGCTCTGGTTTGGACAGGTACCACAGTCATCATTATTAACATCCTTACAAGAGGAATGACAAGGGATATCTACCGGATGAGTTCAAGAAAGCCAAGCCACCTATGTTTGATCGAGAGTTGAAGAAGCTGGAAGATGGAGAGGCATGGTTACCTAGGATGAATAAGTTCTTTGAGTTGCGTGACTATATAGAGAACATGAAGGCTAGGATAGTTATTTTCATCCTCAAAGGGAAAGTAGACATCTGGTGGGAAGATGTGAAGTGGGTCAGATACATCAAGACATCGGATTTGAGTTGGCATGAATTCAAGAGACTTTGAAGGAACAAGTACTTTCCAGAGAGGTACTACGATAGTAAAGCTAAGGAGTTCTATGAGCTAAAGATGGCATCAATGAAAGATGAGGAGTACTCGACTAAGTATCTTAAGGATGAGAAGGCCAAAGTTCATAGATTTTTCAGTGGATTACTATTAGCATTTAAAGATAGGATTGAGTATGATAAACCTCAGTCACTTGAAGAAGTAATTGAAAAGTTGAAACATTGTTATGAGTAATCGAAGCGTAAGACAAAGTCTCAAAAATATTGGAAAGGGAAAGACAAAATTAAAAGTAAATGGCCACTGAAGCGAACAAGACGTCGGGATGCAGGTGAGAAAGAGAATGTTGTTCCTTACAAGAAGTTTAATATAGTTGGAAAGGGGCATGGGTAAGATCCTGGAGGGAAGCAGAATAAAGGTGAGGGTAAGGGACAGTTGTAGTGTTGGATATGTGGCAAGGAGCATCTCAAGAAGGATTGTATTATGCAACCAACTCACAAAATAGAAGAGAAGATAGATCAGCAACTTAAAAACTATCCTCTTTGAGGGGGAAACCTCCATTACATTACATAAATGTACAATTCTTAGATGATACAAATGACAAGGCCTTCTTGGTATATATAAGAGTCTAAGAGGTCACAATATAATCCAAGCCTACATAACAATAATAACAATAGTAGGCTTCTATGGGGCACAATAATAACAATATGGGTGCTTCATGGGCACAACAATAACAATAGGGGGCTTCACTAATAATAACAATAAGGGGGCTACACTAGTATTTTAGGGAACTAACATGCCCCTCTCTTTCAAAAAATTGTTGTCCTCGACACTTGAGTAGTTCGAGATGATTCTGTATAAAATTTTCATCCTCCCATATGGAATCTTAAGTAGGTAAGTTCTTTCGCTTAATGAGATACTCTGAAATTGATTGATTTCGTAGTTGTCAGGTTCTTGTTTCCACGACTGCTTCTGGATTCAATATGATTTTTCCTTCTTAATCAAGTTCTGGAAATATTATTTGAACTGGAATCTTTTCAATGATAACCTTCTTTAAGCATGAAACATGGAAAACTATATGTACTCGGGAAGATGCAGGAAACTCCAATTTATATGCCATAGTACCAATATTTTTCAACACCTTGTAAGGACCATATTGTGATAATTTATTATCCTTCTTAGCTTGCTTGAGGGACATTCTTTTATATGGTTGTAGTTGTAAAAATACCTAATCGCCTACATCAAAATTATTTCACTGCAATGTTGTTGATAGTGTTGGACCTGCCAACATTGAGGGGATCTCCCCGATATGAAGTCCCAACTAGACCTCACACCGTATGGAGTAGGATTCCCAGCAGTGGGTGGTAATGTTATGCCTTGACTACGAAAATGCGTAGAGTGAAGTATGATAACTTTGGGTGGGAGAAAGTGTGTGACCCTGAGGAGAGTCAAGTGTGATGCATGAAGGTTCCAACACATGAAGGGAAAAGGAAGTGTGCCCCTTGGAAGTCTGTAATAGTACGCAGTTTGAAAGGAACACACAAGCATAATGATATCACAAGCTAAGATTCAGAATATTCCAAAAGTTAAATTGATGAGTTAATACAACAACATGCATTAAACAATATTCATACAAATGCAAACAAAATAGTTCATAAGCATAAGTGTAAGTTAAATAACATACATTTCAAATACAACAAGAATAGTCCTACTATATTCGCAACATATGCATGAAACAATGTTGACTTTGATTTTATTATAAGTGAAATTTCCATTCATACATACACCATTGTTGACCACTAGTGATCCACGTGGATATTTATGGCCACCAACCTATGACATTTGCACCCCCACCATTATTTCTTTCAGTTTTTCAGTTTCCTTTTTGTAACACAATTTACTATTTTTGGTAGTTTTTCTGGTCTTGAACTTCGAGAGCTGTTTTGAGGCCCTAAATGACGTTTCTCGGGAAAACCATAGATCTTTCTAACAAGGTATTGTGCGCATCAAACGGAGATCGTATGCCAAATTTACGACCCTAAGAAGTTGATGTACCAATTTACCCATACGGTGCCCATAGTTTGGCGCTTCATCTCCTAGGGTTAGGTTTTTGGATGTTTAGGGTTTGCCATTGTCTATCAATAATAAATAGGCCTTTGAGACTCATTGTAACATAGTTCAAAGGCATGTAGCCTCCACATCACTTCTAAGGGATAAGCTACCATCGCCCGAGCTAGTCTTATCCCCATTCTGTTTGTAAGCATATTTTAGTATTTTATATTAATGAAATGAAGTGTTATTTCTTTTGTATCTCTATATTTATGGTTATATATGTAAGTCATTGTGTTCTTGTTTAAATTCGGATCAACTAGCCCCAATAGTGGAACATTAAAGTCAAGAACACCTACTCCTCCAAAGAAGTATACTCGCTCTACATTACGGAGAATCCAAGCCTCTTCACAATACTCCCAAACTCTTGATAAGCCTAAGCCTAGCCAAAAGCTTGGCTCCCAAAAGCCCTTTACATGAGTTATGAGGTTCTATTTATAACAAGAGGGTATGACACTTAAATTCCCCTTTGTGACCTTTGGACTACCCTCATGACTTTACAGCTTCTTTACAAAATGACTCATTACATTACATCAAGACTCTTCATATTCCAATATTAACACCTGAAATTTCACTTACAACATAATTACGAATAATATTACAATTTACACTCATACCCATAGAGGACAAAATAGGGTAGAGACAACTTGATAAACTAACAATACAAAAAACTATGATGATTGAGTTAGGGAACACTCTAGATCGGCAACTTCCACTTTATGCTTCTTAGTCACATATCGATGCCAAGATTAGTATTGTGTGATAGCATCCCCAAACTGCATGATGGTGTCAGGATGGAAGTGGACTCTAGCCTCCATAACATTCGGATATAATGATTTGGAACCATTCTTAACTTCTTTCTCAAGCAGGAGCAACATGGTTCTGATATGGATGGGACCACCAATGTAGTTATGCATGTTCTATTTGTTCATCTCTAAATCCTCCTTGGTGGCAACCTATATTACCTGCTTCAAGTACTCTTTAATTTCCTTCTTGACTTGGTGTTTCATTTAGCTTCGGTGAGTGAGTTGGTTGATGGGATCTTGTGGGTTCTCACAATGAAATCCAAACTGTTATACAATCGTACATATGAGGCTTGAATAATTACAATGAACAAGGCAAGCTATTTGTTGTTTTGAACGTTCAAACTCTTGCTTTCTCCAGCTCTTCTTGTGGCTTCATCTTCTTTACCAAAGTAAGAGGTTCCCCTTTGTATCTCATTGTCTATTCTTGCACGGTGGTGATGGAAGTTTACACATTCCTAAGAGTGTAACACCCTACACCCACATCTATCCAAGCAACTGGCTAGCCGAGGTAAACATGCAACGAGAGGCCACTATGATATGATTCAACCTCCTAACTAACCTTAAGGAAATGGAATCGATGGAATCACAACACATAGACCTCCCTCAAGTGCTTTGGGACCCAAGAAACTAATCCACCACTCCAAGTGCCCAACCCATGAGTTAACATAGCATTTAGATGAATTAAACCCAAAGTTTCTCCCATTATAAGGCATGCATGCAACTATAACCCTATAGCCTCTCTCATAGGCTTGCCTACCAATGACCAGAGACCCAATTTGTCAGTGCTACACCAGTGACTCCTAGATTTGAGCCACTTTTTTAGGCGCGAATCCCAAGTCACTGCCGATAATTGAACCATCCCTTCAAATCAACAAAATAATAGGGAAATGACAGTACTAAAGCAAATACTTGTTCAAGACCTTGATTGGACCCCTATTAGCCATGCCAGGCGTTTTTCAAACACTTAGTAAATATGCAACCTACGTGTAAATAACAAATCCGAGCATAGGGGTCTCATACTTATCTGAGATTCACTATGAAGCATTGTCTCCTTATCACATTAGCCACCATTTCATCCATTAGGCCATAGATACATTAATCATTTTGTTAGCACTTGAAATTTCACCTCAGGCTTAAAAAGGTAAACTCCAAGGCAACATCAAACCACTTAGCCTCGTAGCTAGCCCTACGGGGCAGGAGAGGGCTCTCTCTGGTCTATCTCGGCAAAGATCTTCAACGGGCGGAGATGAACAATAAAGAACACTGATTTTAGGCTAGTAAACTGATAAAAAAGGTTTGATTTGGGATTTTTAGGGTTTTGGTGGAAAATTGGGGAAAGGCAATTTTGGGTGCGGGGATTGGACACAGTTTTTGCAGGGGGTTCTTTAGGGCGAGGTAGGAGACTGTATTGATGCCTTTGAAAGATTTGGATGGATGAGAATGACTGGTGAGGAGCTAAGGAGAGCAAGCAATCACCTTGAATTCTCCTTAAACAGCTGAAAACATTGATATTAAGCAAACTTAAAGGCAGAGCATAGCAACCATGAATTCTACCTTAACACTTCATTTGCCTAATTTGCAGAAGAAAAAGTAAGAATATGATTCACATAAAAAACTTACAAATACAAAGAGAAGCACACCATCAATACATGTAACCACAAGAATCCCAAAAAGGACTGCAAAACCCTGGTCTTCCTTAGCCAAAAATTGCAGAGATACAATGAGTAGTACAATAGAAGCTTTCTCCCTCAAGAGTCCAACCATGAAAATGACTAAGAAAGTACATAATATAGGCAAGCTAACATCTTTCCTTGCCTCTAGGGGTCGAGCTCACTATCATAGGAGCTGTTTCAACCAATTCCAAACTGATCACTAAAATCTAGGCAGTCAAAACAACTTGCCTCTATAAGCTAGGAAACCAATTCATTCATTAAATTTTTGCCTATCTCATGAATGAATCTTCTAGAAAGATAAATAAGTGTCAAAGTATCATAAAATTACATCATTTACATCAAGGAGGATCAAAATCCACTCCAAAAATTCAAACCTAGTCAAAACTGCGTTTTGCTGAGCTGTAGGTGAAAAATTGAGAAAATGTGCTGATGCGTCGCACCCTAATCCTGAACGCGTCATACGCCTTTGAGCCAACTTTTGAGGCACTTCCCGGAGTCCAAATGAAGAAAAAGTGGGCTTTTTGGAAAGGTTTGGATGTATAATTTCCAACCCAAGGGGAATTTCTGAATTTGGTGGTCATTTGCCCCTCCAAAATTGCAATCTCCCAAGACTGCTTCCTGTGTGTCAAAAAGGTGGCAGAAAGTCATTTTTTGCTTGTTTTTTGACCTTCTGGAGGCTCAAAACTTTGTGAAATTTCTTGGTAATTTCTGAGCAAGTGTATTTTTGCATGACAAATCCAAAAATTCTGAGTTTTCTTGAAATGGACCTCCCCAACGAAAGGGTCGCGCGCGGCGCGCTACGCTTTGAGGGCAAAAACCTGTGTGTGGCACAAAAAATTCACAATTGACAAAATTTTCTCCAAATTTCTTGAAATTTGGGCTGGGAGTCCCCAATCAAGTACCATGCTCAGTCAAAGAGGCTTTGGCCAAAATTTGGAGTGGATCAGGCCTTTTCCGTCGTTTTAGTGCCTTGGCCAACCTCCTTGGATCTGGCGATTGTAATTTTGACGTTTCTCTAAAACCATGACACCTGTACAAAAAGTGAAGGAGGTTTTTCTTATTTGGCATGTTTTGGACAAAAACCTCTCTCAGTTGTCTCAAATTCATCTTTTATTTCTCTGAAACACCATTTGAGCGAAACTTATCCCGATGTGTGAAACAAGGAATTTTGTTGAAATGAAGCGAAATGAAGGGGATAAGAGGCTTCTAAATTCTTGGGGAAATTTTTGGAAGTAGGGAGGGATGTTAGGAAGTAGGGGAAAGTGGAATCATGGAGATCAAGTGAGGGGAAAGGGTTCAAACGGGAAAAACACAGGCCTAGCCTCGAAAATTGCCAAGTTGTGGCTAGAAACTAGGGTTTGTGCGAAAATGAGGAATTTGGGGAATCTCAGTGATGGGAAGCATTTGGTAAGGTACTTTAAGGATAGGGGAAGGTGTATGAACATCAGGAAACAAGTTTTGCCGATGATTTGACCGTCCAAGAGAAATTGCCTTCAAAACCCTAGGAGAGGGAAATGACCTTACCTAGGCGCAACTGAAGCATGAACAAGGTGTAAAATGATTCATTAGACACTGAGATGATAATAAAAACCCTATGAATGATGATAGACTCAGATGAATAGTGACATAGATTGGCATTTTGGCAACTTTGAAAAGAGTGAGAGCAAACCCTAGACCTAATGCCTAGTGACCAAATTTTGCTTTGAAGACTCACTGAAATGACAAAATTTGACCTTGACACTTCAAAATCACTTTGTAAGAGCATATTTGATCACTGGAGGAAGGATGGAAAGACTGAAACTAACACCTACCACTAATTGTGGGGGAAAATTGGAAATCCTATGAGTCATGTCAGCAACTCACTCTTGAACATGACACTTTCTGCTTCGTGTTGAGTTTGGATATTGTCCTTTTCATCATTTACCTTCCTCGGTTGGGCTATTCATTTTTTCTTTCCATTTGATCTCTACCACGTCATCATGACCACTGATCCTATGGATCCAAAAGTTGTCAAGCCTCAGAGTTGTGTCACCAATATGTTCAAGAGTTAGTCCTTTTTCAGTTACATTGACTCCTGATTCTCTGTATCATCTGAAATCGTTTGTATCCCTTTGTCTTGTGCCAATGTTGTGGGATAAATCATGGCCCTCCTTAGACACGGTCACTTCCTGTCAACCTCAGCTCATTATCTAGGAAGTTGGTCGTGAGACTCCCTTCTAGCACCTTAGACCTTTCATGCCCTAATGGCAAGTTCTTCACACTCAATGACAAGCTCACATCATTGGCTTTCGATCAGGTGATTACATGGGTGTTCGACATCAATTCCTTTATTCACATTCTATAAATTGTGCTTCTAGTACCTTGAGCTCCATTGTCATTATTAATGGTTTCTCTTGCCCTCATTAATGATTCACATCATTGACCGGTAATCAAGCAACTTTCTAGCGTGGTCGAATTCAACACAATCATTCACATGTTAGGATTTGTACTTTGATCGGGTCATTTGAAGCACCAAGACCCTGGGCTCAGATTACAATAGTCCAATTTGCGAGATAATGTGACATGATTATGTTGATATACATGTCTCTTTCATATGGATGGATGTGACCATACCATGAGTTGTTATTTGATCCTTCTCATTATTGGATGGCTGCGACCATACCTTGGTTTTGTTATGATCCTTTCTATTGGATGTATGTGTCCATTCCTTGGATCCATTTACATGATCATTCTCTGGATGGTTGCATCCATACCATGATTCATGTATCATTTGTTAGAGTTTTCAGTGATGTATATGTATATATGCTTGCTTATAGGTTTTCTGACAACATACTCTAGTTCCCTGCATCCACTTGTAAAGCATTTCAACCCTCACTCTAGTTCGACCTTCATTATTTAGGGGGGCATCTGTTACACAACATTTTGTCACTATCTATGTACTCCCTATCCACGATCTTGGAGGACTTCTATAGTGAATCCTACATTCTTTAACATTATGAAGAAACTCTGAGTATGTCCCTCTTCATGAGTAGAATAATTCCCCATTTGCATCATTTCCCAAGAATATTCCTTTGTCCAAGTTTACAAGACTGATGCTACTGACAAATTTCCTCCTCACACCAATTTGTAAAGATTAAGACCAACACTACTTCCATATAGAATGACTAAGCCCTTTTCCAATCGTGCCAATCCTCTTTTGGCAAGTTTTTTAAATACGGAGTTGAAGATTCTAGCTCTAGAAGCTTCATAACAGAGGTCTGGTAGATGGTTGGGCTGGATGGAGCTGACAAAGTCAGTTTGGGATCCTTTCCCCCATTAGGATCGAACAAAATCAAGAGATAAGACCTTCTCCCATGATGAGAGGAACCATCTCCTATCCATCCAAGCTATATAAACTTATCTTTTTCGCAAGCTAAACTAGTTTTGGAGTGAGTTTGAATGAACAACAAGACAGCTATAGCCTGTAGCTTTCTAGTGTATGTTTTAGGGACAATAGTTTGTTTTGACTTGGTTTGAGACTAAAGGGAAGAGGTCTTAAAACTTCCATTGTTGGGGCTATCCATGAGATGCTATCAAAAGTTTGGGAAACTGGAAATGTCAAAGGAGATCAAAAAAGTCAAGGCATTGGTTGTAATCTCTTTCTAATCTATATGAAGACAACTATTGATTGATTTCCTACATGAAGTGTTATTTTACATCTTTATGGATTAATGTTCCCTTACCTATTAAGTAGGTTGAATGCAATATTGTATGCTATCACGTTTCTTATTGTTGTTTGTTTGCTTGTTTTAGGTATTCAAAGGAAGGAAATGAAACATAGCTAGAGTAAGGAAGCATGATCATCACCAAGCGGAATAACACTCTAAGAGGTACGTTGTCTTAATTGATTTGAGCTTAAGGAGATTTTCCTTAGATTGTTTTTTTATGGCTAGACCTGCTCACTTAGGCTAGAGGAATTATTTGTGTCCACACAGAGAATTTAGTTGCACCACAGGAGGAGATCCACAAAAATATGAACTAATACCTAGAGTGTAGGGAGCTCTAAGTCACTCCTCCCTAATTACGTTGAAACTTATTCATTTCACTTGATGATAAATTTTACTTGATGAATCTACCCTAGATAACTTATCCACATCATTATTAAATTTACCATGCTTAATTACATAGGTGAAAACATTGTTTTCTAAAATAAAAGTCAAAATTACAGTGAAAATTCAAAAGTATCAGCAAATGGTCAAGTGCGCCATTTTTCTATCAAGCGTGCCCTCCATCTTGCAGGCTGAGTTTTACTTACTTCTCAGTGTCCAAATTGATCCTAGGATAGCTCATTGGAAAGCTTGTAATGGCTAGTTTCCAAATATGCCTTCAGTTTCTAAAATGGATTTTATTTGACTCTCCCAACGTTGATTCTCCCAAGATTGGTCTTTGCGCACCGGCTAGGCCAAAATTGAGGTAGAAACATGATTTTTTGCTTTTTTTTCCCTTTTCACTTGCTAGTTTTGCAAACTAAGGTTGGAAACATGGTTTCCTTAGATGTGTTTTTCATTTTTCATCCAATGGTGGTCTCCATTTTCTCAAAAACTACCCCAAAAAAGTGCGTAGTGCCTAGGGTGTTGTGCGTTCGACCATGCTACTGATATAACATTGTCCAAAAACACACAGAAAAGAAAAAAATTGCAAAAATGATCCAAAATGCTTCAAAATTGGTGAAGTGGCTAACGTTGGTGTAGCTAGGCTTGGAGTGAAGCCTCTGCAAGTACATCAAGTTTCTTTTCTCTTCTTGGTGAGTTATAGCTTTAATGTTTTCCTTTGTTGCCTTAAGCTTTACCCTTGCATTTCTTTCTCTCTTGGCATAGTGTCTTAATGTAAAAACTATTGAGCCTCAAAATTACTCTTTCCATAGCAACTCTTCTCATTCATTTTCTTTTTTTTTTTCCGTAAGAAATATGCATTCTAATCACCAATGATCGGTATATACTGTCTTGAGGAGGACATTTAGTGATTTACATGTTATGCTTGTATGTTTTTCTTTTTGATTAAATTTATGTATATTAGCTATGAAATGTAGCCTATTCTGCAGCTAATCACCTATTCCGCAGCTACCTTCATGCTCCAACAAGTTCTAGGTGTCAGAAGGAGAAACTAGCTACATGGGAAACTTGCAGATAATTGTGACATGGACCCTGTCCTATTCACTTATTCCATGTCTTCAAAGAAGATGGCATAAGACTACAGTTAATGGATAAGTCAAATGCAGAGACTGAAGGTAACAAGACTCTATTTCATGGTTAATTAACACATTTCACAATGATGGGAAGCATTATCCGGAACAACTACCTATACCTACAGACTCTAATAGCCATCTGTACAACTGAATCCAACAGCCACCATGTCTAGAATTTATTTCTCCAGCAGCAGAGGAAGAAATTTTGCATATATACCTTCTATGTGTTTGATTGGAGCATGTTTTTCTCCACAAACAATTATATGGTTTGTCTTGTAAATACATGTGCAAAGGATCGTAGAAGTTAGTGGTAATAGTGATAGTTTTATTGTGGAATCAAAGTTCTAAACTCTATAATTACTGGGCATTTTGTGTCACTGTTTTTAATTTTAAGACCAAATATTTTATGAAAATATGGAGTTTCCTTGTAGTTGACTGAGCAAGAGTAGCCTAATCAGTTGTAGAGGGCCCATGCACTGAAGAAGGTTTCATTTCATTTTATTTTTCTTCTTCTTGTTAATTATAAATTCATCAGTTTCTTTCACAGCGTTTATAATCATTTTCTTACTAACAATGTTTATAATGCAATTTCCATCATTTTGTTATTAACAATGTTCATAATTTAGAGTAGATTCCATTTTCTTGATCTCTTTTTAGTTTTTATCAGTAGTTTAGAAGATGAAACTCAATAATGTAATCTAGTTTATTTTATTCATTGTTTTGCTAGTTTAAATTCTCAATTAGACTGATCAATGCCATTTACTGTCCGTGCCATTTTATTTTTAGTTTACTAACTCATGTTGTTAATGAATGTTTATAAAAAACCCTTCAAGTTGATAACTCATCCTTAACTAAGTGGTTGAATATTTCATTTATGCAATGAGTTATTACTCCATCTATGTATTTGTTTTCTATTAGATTAATGAAGTACATAATTCCTCAAATTTCATCCCAAGGAGACTTTCTCCCAAAATTGAGAGGCAGAGTAACTAAGTATTTCATTTAGTTTTATTTCTGTAATTAGTTATACATCAGTTGTAAATTTCATTTTTAGTTTTAGTTCATGATTTGGAAATAATGGTAAAACAACAATAGAAACTTTGTTTTCATTTCTAGCTTAAGCTTTGCTTCCAAGTCTTTCTTAGCTCTATTTTCATTTCTTTCTTAAGCTCCATTTTCATTTTTATATTTTCAACAGTCTTTACGAAAGTTAGATTTAAGTTTTTGATAATTATATTGTAAATCATTAGGAATTAAAAGACCAAAAACCCCCCAAAACAACATAAAACACAAAAATAATGAAGTAAGAAGGGTTATCTAGCACAAACAATGCATTACACTTCATCAGTTTACGATACCCCGATTGATAATTTATGTAGAGAAATTTAGGACACTAAATTGAGAAAACAAAAACCCTAGGGAGGTAAGATGTTGGTGGAATGTGGTTTTTAGGAATAAGGAATGGGAAAGGGAAATTGTGGGAGATGGTGCTAGGGATTTATGAAATGGGAGAGGGGACATGGAGTAGTAATATGATGGAATTTAGGATGGGGAAATTATTTACAGGTTAGGGGTTGGGAGCCTAGGTAGTTGTAGCACCTAGGGCTTAGGGTATTGGGATAAAGGGTTTAGGGAAAGGGAATTGTAATGAGGAAAGTGTATGAAAGTGTAGGGGAATGCAATTTGGGAATTGAGAGTGCAAATGGTGATTTGAGGGAGATACTAGGGTTTGAAATGAGTAAAACACCTAATATCTGATGAAACTTGAAAAATTCCATAAGGAATGACTGTAGGAGGAAGAAGAATGATATATTTAACTATCACTCACTTACTAGAGGTTGAAGACAACATTGTTGAAGCTTCGGAGGTAATTTGGCAAAGTCTATAAGCATTTTTAGCATTCTTGGACAAGTGAGCAGTGCCACAAGGAAGTGCACCCTTTCTTTGGAAAGTTTGTAGTGCCTAAAGTGTGGTGTGCCTGAAGGAAGTGCATAGTGCTAGAAGGAAGTGCGCCCTCACAGTATCAAGTGCACAACGCCATATTCAAAGAAACTTCTGAGTGCCTTCCTAGAGTCCAAATTGAGCTCATGATAAGGCATTCAAAATATCTCTCTCTTGGCTACACAATGGACCTACCTAGCCATCAAAATGATCGAGTAAAGCCTCTCAAAAATCAATTCTCCCAGGAGTACTCAAAAATTGCACAATGATGGTGAACAAATGAAGTGTTCTCTTCAACGAAACTTTTGGAGGTCTTCCTCAACTCCACATTGAGCTCATGATAGCTCATTGGAAATATCTTTCAATATACTTATCATTTGATTGATCAAGAAAGTCATTTGGACAATCCAGCTTGGAGAAAAATTGATTTTCCCAAGGTCACTCAAGAAATGCAGAAATGCTCTGGTAGCAACTGTATCTTTGACATTTATCCAAAACCATGAAACCTGTGTAAACACTGAAGGATTTTTTCATCCCTGGCCTATGATGGACAAAGACCTATCTCACATTTTTCAAATTCATCACTGTTTGGTCAGAAACATAGTTTCAAGAAAAACTGGCCCTATGTGTGGCAAATGATTTTTCCCTTGGAATGACTTCTTGAAAAATGTTAGAGACATGATATTTATGATTTGGAATGGCCTCATACTTGCTGAAATGACCTCCCTTTACCTCCTTTTCTCATATGTCTCTAATTCCATAGCTAACCCTAGCTCATTGGAAGAGGAAATTAGGGTTTAGTGCTGTGGAAAATGATGATTTGGAGAACCTAATGACCTAATGAAACCTTGAAAAACCCTAAAAGGCCTAATGAGACCTTAAGCACTGAGTTTCAAGATAACATGATACCATGAACTTTCATGATTGATGTATGCTTAGTAAGACATAAAGGTGGGCCAACAAGTATTGATTTTTTAGGGAGAGTGAGGTTTTTTTACTACGCTACCATCAGTGAGTAAATTTTTGAATGAGGACCTAGGTGGAATGACAAAAATTTTACAATGGGACACTAATATGTTATAAAAAGAGGATTTTTGATCACTAACGACAATATGCAAACACTGACTCTAACAGGATCCAACTATATTGAGTTCTCAAAGTGACCCAACTCCTTCACCATGGCAAGTGGCTCACCAGGGACCAAGTTCAACAGAAGTTTCCTCATCGCATGGAGGAACTCAACGTAATGGGGACCATTGCTTTCTAAGGGAGGAGGAATGATCTAGGTGGATATTGGTGGTCACCCTCTTATGCCACTTGGAAGCCCACCATTGTTTCTTTCAGTTTTTCTATTTCCTTATTTGTAGCACAATTTACTATTTTTTGTAGTTTTTCACGTGCTAAATTTCCAAACTTTCTTTGAGGCCCTAAATGATGTTTTTTGGGAAGTTTGGGTCTTGGGGCAGGTACCTTGGGGTAAAATCTTATAATTAATTTTTTTATACTTGTAAAGTATTTGTGTTTTGAGGGAGTGGAGCTCGGATTCATAGGAGTGAAAAGGGGCTTTAGTCCCTTATTTTGTTAGAAGATAGTAAGTTTTGTGACCCGCCCATGGTCGGTCGACTGTGGTATTGTGAAAGAGAAGGCTATATATAGAGAAATCATAGCGAGTCTAGTAAGTAACTTGAATAAAATATCACTGTAGGGGAAAATAAACTAAGCTACGAAAGTATTTTTCATGTACTTAGGCAAAGGGGAGGCCTCCTACTATCTAGTGCATGGAGACTTTGGTAAGTCCGTAGGTGAAGTGCGCAGGGAAGAAGTGTGTGTAACAAAAATATTATATCAATAAAGATTGTTTGTTAAGCTATAATTGTGTATCTGTGCATCTGTGTTTCCTTATGTTGTTTCTATATTTTCACTCTGTTATCTGAATTTAGATGAATGAATGTTTAATTCATGCGTGAAAGTAGTAGATCAACTCATTTAATTGATGTTATGAATGTTTAATACTCTTCACAAAGGGTTAGATTTTATCTCTGTGAGTTACTGCAATTATCTATATTTGAAGAGTTAGGGTTCACAAAGGCTGGAGTAAGCCTTAGGAACCACAGAGGCCCATCACACAGACCTTTGGATGCAAAATCCTAGTTATGTCATCCCCCAATACTACTTTAGGTAATACTGCAACCTACACTACACGGGTTATTGATGAAATGGAAAGTAGTTATGGTTTTGTTAGTTAGCACAACTAACTTTGAACTTGGTTCAGGACCCCTTAAGCTAGCAAATGGTTCTATTGAAAGGACCGAGATCTATCTGAGGTATGTCTGATAAGTGGTTTCCCACTAAGAAAGAGATTAAAAATTGGATAGATTGGAAATGACATGCATTTGCAGCCCATGAACACAAGAATATGCACCTGTCAGAGGAAGAGTGGCTGAATAGATACCTATTCATAGATGAATAGGAGATATCCTTCTACTCTTTTCTGCATGAATTACACGAGTGGTTATCTGAATTGGTAGATAGTTAGGGTACTTGGAAGCTTGATGACCCTATTGTGTGGACCCCAGAACTAGTGAAGCGCTTAGAAGCTTCATAAAAGAAAATCACATAGTCTGTAAATTACTGGATCGGTAGTATTCTGTGAGGATTCATTATTGAGTTTGCGATAGATACATCCATCAGTTATAGTGAAGTGGAGCATAGTCTTTTCATGGTGCCAAGAGGTAATTACCTAAAATCCTTAGAGACCTAGATTAAAATGTTATTGTGTGAAAATTGGGTTATGCCTTCGAATTGATGTTTTGGACTATGCAAATTGGAGTAAAATTTAGAAGGAACCTAGATTTGAGTGCTGAGTATAATCCGTTGTTGGGATCGTCTAATAGTGACGACGAAAAAAGTAGTCTGAAGACACCATAAGATGTGTTGTAGACTGTGAGTCAAGGCATTGTAGGGGTACCATATCCATCCACTCCACCTCCACCTCCACCTCCGCCTCCACCTCACACATCTACACCTCCGCCTCCACCTCCACCTCCATCATTTAGCATGCGAACACAATGAAGATGCCTTTGTATAAGGGTCTGGGGGCTAAAGACACTAAACAATTATGGTTTGTAGTAGATGTTGTATGGGAGGCACAACATATTATCGATGATGACATGAAGAAAGTGAAGCTGGTTACAATGCTACAAGATAGAGGTCTGAGCTGGTATATCATGATAAGCGTGGCTGTCGAACTTATGAACCAATGATAGAGCATACCCCTACGCATAGGATGCATGTAGAAAATTAGCCTCAATATTAGCGCACACCTACGACACACGGAGGATTTCAAGGCCAAGGAAGAGGGCGAGGAGGAGGAGCTTGAAGGGGTTGGGGACAAATTATCTATTACAACTGTGGGGAAGCAAGTCATTTTATGCACTGTTAGAATCTGACACACTACTCCTTTCAATATTGTAGTCAGTTTGACCATGGCATAGAAGATTTTCCACTACTTATAGCGAATATGTAAGAAAATAACACTCAGACATAGCCACCTATGCAAAATATCCAAACGATGTGATCGTAACCTCATGAAGATGAGCCTATTGCTAATACGATTACGTGAAGAAATATCACCAATGGAGAAGACAGGGGGAAGAAGCCAAAATTTGAGGGATAGGTACACAAGATTGCTAAAAAATAAGTTTGATTTAAGAAAAGTAAAGGAAGCCTTTATGGAGGCTAAGAAGAGCTTCACGAAAGCTTATACATCAGGAAGTCAAGGAAAGTCTGGATGAATCAATAATACACAGGATGTAGACCCTTCATTGTTAGTGACATTTTTGAAGACTTGCATGAAGCTTCTAAGGGATAGGAAGGCGGTAGAGGGGCTACAGGAAATAATAGATAACTATATGGGTAAAAATAAGACTCTATTAGAACAATACATAATACACAAGTAGGCAAAAGAAAGAAACGAACCAGTTGTGAGATGAGACTTACTACAGAAATTGGACAGTATGAAATGGATTAGGTAATTCTTTATCTGGGATCTGATGGGAACGTTTTTCCAAAGCAAACTTGGGAGAGAATGGGGACACTTGTGTTGTAGTGGTCTCCTATGTAGCTATGAATGTCGAACGAACAAAACATATTTCCTATGGGGTGCCTATATGGGTTAACGATAGATATTGAATGGACAATCGCTCTAGTTGATTTTGAAGTGATCGAGATAGTCAACGATAATAACCCTTACCATACACTACTTGGCATCGATTGGGCCTTTAATATGGATGCGATCATTAATCTCAAAAAGCACAAAATGACGTTCAAAAAGAAGGATCTCAGGGTTATTGTTCAATTGGATCCAACTAAGGATGTGCAATATAATTAACCATCCCACGATTATGAAGAAGAAGATGAACTTAGTCATATCTATAACATCACTACGCATGATGAGAACTGGATCAACCTCACTACGGATGGAAAGATCACATGGGATATGGATGGTTCCTGCACTTTGGATTCTGATTAGGAGCTTGAGCATTGGTAGAACCGACTAAATGTAGTATCATCGATACATTATAACAAGCTTAGAAAGTCACTTTGATGCATATCCGCTAAGGTACGAAATGACCTTATTATGATGTTTCAGAAGATGTTAATTTTCTTTTGGATAAGTTTGAAAGGGATGTAGATTTGGAACATCGGTTCCAAGTTCTAGATATTGCACTACGAGCTACACATGCCCATTGGTGGGGTACGCATACGAACAACTTCACCGATTGGAAGTAGTGCTGAAGAATGATGAAGTTGAGGTTTGGATATGCCAATACCTAATTGGTGGAGAAATACACAGGGAATGAAAATTCGTGTGAGAACAAAATCATGGGGAGAAGAACCACAGTCGGAGTGGGTTCACATATTTTTTCATACTTTGGATACCATCCCATTGAACTAGTATTTGGAAACTAACCTGTGAGATGGGACAACATAATGAGATATCTTGAAGGGGAGAATTTTGTTAACTTTCAACTTTTAAGATGGGTTTGAATGTATAGACGGGGCACTCCAAGAGATCAAATATATCAAAGAGAAATAGCAGGAGGACATTACGCAAGAAGAGCAACTGCGCAAAAAATCCTATGTGCAAGGCTTTGGTGGCCTACTGTGCATAAGGAATCTAAGACCTATTGGATGACATGCGATGTTTGTCAAAGGATGGGGAGACCATCACAAAGATATTAATTTCCCCTGAATCCGCAAGTTACAATGCAGGTGTTTGATAAGTAGGTGATATACTTTGTGGGTCCAATACATCCACGAGGTAAAAAGACCGAAGCTAGATACATTATTACACTAACTGAATATATTTGACCAAATGGGTGGAGGCACAACTTGTAAAATATTGTAGCGTGGCTACAAAAATGAAGTTTATCTTTGTGTATATCTTGTCTCGGTACAACCACGATAAAATTTTAATGAGTGATAGGGATATGCATTTCTTCATTGAAACAATTGTTGCATTGCTTGAGGAATTTCGGCTATATTTTCGGAAGAGTATGCCTTATCATCCTCAAGAAAATGGCACAGTGGAAGCCTTCAATGAAATTTTGGAGAGCACCTTGAAAAACATTTGCAACACGAAGTGGAATGACTACGATGTGTGCATACCAGTAGTCCTTTGGGCATACAAGATTACTTGTAAGAAGCTAATAGTCCAAACCCCATTCAGATTGGTATATGGGCATGAGGATGTAATGCCCATGGAATGCATTGTGCCAAGTTTGTAGTCATAGACATGGTTGATCATGATACTATGGAGGAGCAACTTGTGGATCTCGTAGAACTAGAAGATGATAACTTCTTGGCAAGCTTTCATCAACAGGTGCAGAGTGATCGTGAAAAGGCATGGCATGATTGCCATATCAAAAGACACACCTTCAAGAATACATATTTGGTATTTCTATATGACAGTAAGTTTACAAAGTTCCTTGGCAAATTTCAAATGCATTTGCTAGGACCCTATGTTGTTAAGTAAATTACAGATGGTGGCTGAGTTCAACTCGCAAAGCTGAATGGGGAATTATTCCAGGGAAATGTCATTGCTAGTTGATTCAAGTTGTACAGGTGTGATCTTTCCCCCTTACAATGAATATATGATTGCGGGATAGTCTTATTACTCTATGCAGCTACAAGGAAGTACGAGACTATAAACTAAATTACTAGAAAGTTTGAAAGCCAAAGTGAGGACACCGCATGACAAATTGACGTAAGGTGATGAGGGGTACTACATTGAAGGAGCTACACCACAAGGTTCGGTGCCACGTGGCCTAGCCAAAAAGTGACTATTGGAAGCACTGTATATTATTGGATGGTGAAATTTCCATTGAAAGGAGTGGGCAAAACATGTTTATGGAGCATATCTTTGGAAATATGCTACCAAAGATGAATTAATGACCAGGAATTGGAGGGAACGGTTGAATTTGAATTCAAATTCATCTATAAATATGGCATGCTTCTCTGCATTCAAAAACCTTTCTTCCTAAGAATTTTTCTAAAGATTTTTCACCTCGCTTTGTGCTAATTATAGAACTATATGTTTGATCCAGATTGGGAGGAACTCTTTTCATGACTAGGGTTGGTAGACATGTCTGAATATTTCTATCAGAGTTCTTTTAATAGAATGACTACAAATCCCCCTGAGATAGAGGACACACCATTTGTCCTTGTAGGATTTTTGACTATGGTTCTTAGGTCTCCCGGACCTAAGTCTTCTACTTCCAAGGTAGTAGACAAGAAGAAGAAGAAATCTCAACAGGTCTCAGTGAGGCAGTCATGGTGGAAAAACCCCAGAAAAATATGCTAGAACGAGAAGATAGATCAGTCACAACAACCGACATAATAGATGGATTTGGTTGAGGAAGAAATACATGGAGTCATAGAATAAATTAACGCTAAGGACGGTGAGCCAATGACTTGGCTGTCGAAATATATTCCTCTCCAAAAGGCCATAGCTAAAGTATTGAAAGATTTCAAGAACACAAAATTCATGGTGTCCACACCACTATTTCCAGAGAAAGTGATGTTTTAGAGTGAATTGTTGGCCCACATACTGACACTAAATATAGAGGATTGGGACATAGGGGACCATGAGAAGTTCCCTTAGTTGGCATTGAACAAATACCTATCCAAGGTCTATTATGAAGATTCAAAGGTCACATGGTTGGATTCGATGAAATGGGTCATTGGTGTTGGGGTCACATGACTCCTAAATATGGTATGGGTGCCACACTTTAGTTGCAAAAACATAAACACCATATGTATGCACTAATTTCTAACACTATTCCATGATAGGTGTTGCTCACTAGGAGAACCCATCACCATAACTGACATGTTGATCCACCAAATTACATTGTTTCCATGCTAAGGAGTGGACACTGACAAGGTGTTTGGAGGAAAAACACAGGAAAAGAAGCTCGAAAATAAAATGAAGAGCAAGTTTGGTATGACAAATGAAGTCATAAGGATATTCCATCTACTCTATGTTGGATCCCACAGTGCAGTTTGCCGCATAGAGATTAGCAGGAAAGATAATGCATAAGTGTCGCACAGATGAAGTACTGACACCAGTTATCCCCTTAGTTGCACAGTGTGGCAAAGGAGTCCAATATAATTGGGCTCAGTATTTAAGCCACGAGTTTTTGTAGAATTGTAGGGAGGCCAAGGATGAGGGAAAGGCATTCCATTATGTCTGGCTGTTGTTAGTGATAGCACTGGTGGCCTGGCGAATACCTAAGGACGACCAGTTTCCTCCGCATGAATTTCGCCTACCAAAGGCAGCGAAGTTCACTTCGCTCTGGGCTACGAAGGACCCCGCACGCATCACTAAGACGAAGATATTTTGGGTTGTCTTTGAGATTGAACTGAGGATGGTGATTAGCCAGAGGCCAAGGCTATCACCCACATTGAATGTGCATTATGAAACCATAGAGAACTTTAAATCTGATTTCCAAAATCTACATATACACGTGAAGATGGATGCCATGAGGATATGGCAGAAGTTTCCTTACTTGGTGGTTGAGGAGGATATACCAGGGGTTGTTATCAAGTGGCCAGGTGACTAGCTCATCCCTTCAAATTTCGACATTGGTACTAGTAAGGCCGTTGAGCGATCAACTGCACAGACCATGAAAACCAAGAAGAAAAAGGAAGCATATAAGGCTTCCTCTCAGGACAAATTTGCACAGAAGAGGGAAGGTGCTACATGAGAGAAAGAAGAGGAAGCCAAAGGAAAAGAAGAATAGGAGATGATAATGTCACATACCACAATTGACGTTGAGGAGTTGGAAATAGAGAAAACATCGAAGGAGGAAGAAATAGATGAAGACAATGAAGGGGTTTTAGAGTTAGAATCCCCCTTTGTGGTCAAGAAAAGGAAGAAGAAGACCTCAACTAGGCCATGCAAGAAACATAAGTCCAACAAATCACTAGGCATAACCCTTTTGGTCCTCACTGAAGGGGACGTAGGTGATAGGAGATGTGGTTTACAATATGACCACAAATCTTTAGGGCCACTTTGAGGAACAGTACCAACAAGTGCTGGGAAAGGTTTAGCAAGACCAATGTGAGTTGTAGGTGTAGAAAGGTATGTTACAAGTGAGCGTGGGATAGGCGAGCGATCCATAGTCAATTGAGTGGGTCAGTTCTAGACACAAAGATGAATTTGGATATCCACAACATTCAACTACTGGAAGGATCTCTCCACACTGAGATAAAAGAATAAAGGGCCCAACTGATGCAGATGAAGAACCTGAGCTTAAATCTTGTGAAGCTGCCCATCTATAACTTGCATGAACTACACCAAGGGGTGTCTGATGAATTGAGGATTTGAGAGAAATGTGCACTATTGGTAACCAGTGAAGTCAGGACAAACAACCAGTAGATTTTCTAGGAGAAGGTACATGTGCTTAAAGAGAAAGAGGATATCATAACAAAGAGCCAAAAATTGGAAGCAACCATTGCATAGGCATGCAGTGAGCTTCTAGAGCTCAAGATCCTGATAGAAGCGGCCTCAGTAGAAAATATTTAGAAACTGGCCACTGCAGTGAAGGAGTACAAGGATGAAAATGGTTGAGTCTGGCTCGAGTTGCAACTACGAATATCAAAGCTATAATTAAAGTTGCAGCCCACTACTCTTCTCAAACATCGAGAGCAACACGAAGCTTCTATCAAAGAAGGCATGGAAACCTTGGAAGATGTAATCAAGGGCTATACTGAGTTGTTCGATCATGCCATGGAGTTAGGGACCTCACTTCTGGAGGATCCAACTCTACAAAATATTGGATTTGACATCAGGGAGAAGCAGAGGCAATTCGACAAAGTTAGCTCAAGAAAACAGACCTTAGCATCGGTGCAAAGGTTTGCCAGACTGCAGGAAGGAAAGTTAATTCAAAGTGAGATCAATGAGATACACTACAAGGAAACAATCATCTTCAAGCATATAACCATGGACAAATGAGGCTAGCTAGTTGACTCTGTCTATATAGAGTAAGCTCAGAGGGATGCAATAGACTCAAAGTACCATCAACCTTGCAGTTGAAGGGCGAACTATTGAAAAATGGCGGAGGAGGTGCAACAAGATGTTAGGTGGGGAAAAATAGACCTGTAGGTTTTGTTGCTTGAATTTAGCAAGCTGTGGGTGAAGATCAAGGCGTCAGTAGAGTGACTTGAGGACAAGTCATGGAATTGTGTTAGGGGCCTGTTGAGAGAGGGTCCCCAGGGTAAAATTTTGTAATTAATTTTTGTATGCTTGTAAAGTCTTCGTGTTTTGAGGGAGCGGAGGGTGAAGGTCATAAGAGTCAAAAGGGGCTTTAGTCTCTTATTTCATTAGAATCTAGGGAGTTTTGTTACCCACCCATGGTTCGCAGACCATGTTATTGTGAAGGAGAAGGCTATATATAGAGGAGTCATAACGAGTCTAATAAGTAAGTTAAATAGAAGATCATTGTAGGGGAAACTAAGCTAAGGTAGGGAAGTCTATTTCCTATACTTAGGGGAAGGGAAAGGCTCATGTTTTTGAGTGCATGGAGACCTTGGTAAGTCCACAAGGAAGAAGAGTCTGTAGTAGAAAGATTATATCAATAAAGACTTTTTTTGAAGTTATAATTGTGTATCTTTGCATATGTATTTACTTATGTAGTTTCTATATTTTCGCTTTGTTATATGAATTTAGATGAATCATGTTTAATTTATGCATTCAAGTAGTAGATCATCTCATTTAATTGATTCTATGAATGTTTAAATTTCTTCATGAAGGGTTAGATTCTATTTCTGGGAGTTACTGCAATTATCTATATATTAATGGTTAGGGTTTGCGAGGAGCAGAATAAGCCCTAGGAACCAAATAATACCATCACACTGACCTGTAGATGTAGAAACATGGTTCTTTCATCCACCAATACTGCTTTGGGTGAGAATATAGCCTACGCTACGTGGATTGTTGCCGAAAGGGTTAGCAGTTAGGTTTTGTTTGTTGGCACAACTAACTCTGAACCTAGGTCAGGAATCCTTAGGCCAATACCAGGGCCAACGTGGGTTGTAAACCCATGTTTTATATTCAAAAGTTATAGTCCTAGTACAGATATTTCTAATGAGATATTGTGCGCATCAAATGAAAATTATATGCCAAAGTGACGACCCCTGGAAATTGATCTACCAATTTACCCAAACATGGCCCATAGTTTGGCTCTTCATCTCCTCGGGTTAGGGTTTTGGATGTTTAGGGTTTTCCATTGTTTCTCAATAATAAATAGGCCTTTGAGCCTCCCTGTAACATAGTTCATAGGCATGTACTACCACATCTCTTCTCAAAGATAAGCTACCATCACCCACGCCAGTCTTATTTCCATTAAGTTTGTAAGTATATTTCAGTATTTGATATTAATGAAATGAAGTGTTATTTCTGATGCATCTTTGTATTTATGGTTGTATCTATAATTTGTTGTATTCTTGTTTAAATATAGATCTGTGATATCAAAGCAATCTTCTCTTCCTTTGTTTTTCTTTACATGTCCCCAACAAGGTTAGCATATGAGTTAGGGCTTGATCTGGTTGAACGTTTGCAATATCAACCTCACAAACCTTGACGACCGTCCATGGGGAAGAAAATAAATACAAGGTAGTAGGAGATTCTATCAAAAATTTTCCCAAGGAGGCCCTCAATAAACAAAGGAACACGATGATGGATAACTTTTCCCAAATCCTTCAATGGTTGACCATTGATGACACATCCACATTCAAATGCCACTCTAGAGGCTCCACTCCTTTTAAGGTGCAAGTAAAATTTGACATTCCCACATTTGAGGGCCAAATGGATGCAGACACCGTCAATAAATGGTTAAATATGCTAGAAGGATATTTTTATGTTCATTATTTTTCCAGCCTATAAAATATTACTTTTTGTCTTCTCAAAGGCACCCCCCACATCAAGGACTAGTGGGAAACCTACTATGAGCAGAAGGATGAAAGTAGGACCCTATTTTTTTTTATCCAAACCCACTTGGACTTCATTCTGGAATGCCATCAAGGAGTAGTACTACCCTGATGGGAGCTATGAATACATAAAGTGTAAGATGTTGTGGGAGGGAAGGGACCAAGATGTGCCAGAGTTTACTAATATTTTTCATACACTTCACACAAAGGTGGGTATCAATGATTTTGAGAAACATTTGGTACTGAAGTACCACAACTTCCTTCACAAGTACATGCATGATAAGATAGTGTTCCTGCACATCTCCTCACTCAGCATGATGTATCGATACGACATCAATATCAAGCAGAAGTTTAAACAAAAGAAGCAAGGCTTTCGATCTGTGAATCCAAAGCAAGGGAAAGGTGCCTCCAAACCATAGAACAAAGGAAAAATACAAGGCGAGGTGGCAGAGGAAAACCCGCCAAAGCTATAAGAAAATAAAAAAATCACGAAGTGGAAGAAGGACATGGGAACTTGGTGTGAGTTCCATAAGATCTCCACTCACAACACAAGTGAGTGTTAGGCCAAGACATCATTGGTGGCCAAGGTGAAGGCTTCAGAGTGAGATGCATGTTCTGACTCTGAGTCAGAACCCAATAAGGGGAATGGGAAATGGAACCAAACTATCGATGCAGAGCCCAATGCCATCGTTGCCACCAAAAATATCCAGAAGGAGGAATCCAAAGATAGGAGGAGGAGCGCATCTTCCAGTCCCAGATGTGGGTAAAGGGTTCCCCACTACAGTTCATTCTCGATAGCAGGAGCCAAAATAATCTCATTTCAGCAAAGGTCATGAAGTTGCTGGGTTTATCAACCACAACACATAGAACCATACACTATTGGTGGCTGCACCAAGGATGGGATCTTCGCGTGAGCCAACAGTGTCCCCTTACATACATTATCAAGCCCTTAACAGATGAGGTATTATGTGACATTGCTCCACTTTATATTTGTGATCTATTATTAGGAAAACCATACTTGTGGAAGCGACATGCTATGTATGAGCCAAGGCCTGTCGCTCTTATTGTTACCTTGGAAAATAAGTTTTACAAGATACCAATGGTAGCACCACTTACCACCATCTATTTGGTTACTACAAAACAATGCAGCAAGCTCATTTCCAAAATTGGGAAATTTGTTTTCTTGATGATACGCCCTAAGGGAAAGAATAATACGGTGACCACAACCTCTAGACATGGCCCCTCTACATGACAACAACAGATGGATAAGGTCATGGAGGAGTATGAGGGAATTTTCAACTCCCCCGCAGGGTGCCTCTAGATTGTCAGGTCAAGAAATCCATCGATCTGACCCCCAAAAGTCATTGCCCAATGGACCAATATATTGATGCTCCATTCTAGAGAATGACGAAATCAAGATGTAGATTCAGGAGCTACTGCAGAAAGGTCACATTTGGATGAGTTCATCGCCTTATGGGAGCCCAATTTTGTTGGTACAAAAAAAGGGTGAGACTTGGATATTTTGTATTGACTATCGGGCTTTGAATAAGATCACTTGTCAGAATAAGTACCTAATCCCACGGACTGATGACCTTCTAGACTAATTCAAGGGGGGCGGGGGGGGAGGGGGGGAGAGATATTTCAGCAAGATCAAATTGATGTCTAGATATCACCAGGTACTAATCAAACCGTCTGATGTGTGGAAGACTACCTTCAAAGCCAAGAAGGACCTTTCCAAATGGTTGGTTATTCCTTTTGAGTAATCATCATGCAACCTTCATGAGGTTGATGGATGACATCTTGAGGCCATTCGCCTAGTCATTTGTAGTGGTATACTTTGATGACATCCCCATCTTCAGCCAGAGTTGGGAAGAACACCTCCACCACATCCGAAAGGTTCTCCAAACACTGCAACAACACAAGTGGTGTGCCAATTTGGAGAAATGCACTTTTGGCATGATCTAGGTTCAGTATCTAGGATACATTATTTATTAATGGGGGTTGTATGTTGATCTAGCCAAGATCCAAGTCATTCACAATTGGCCAGCCTAAACCACTTTGACAGAGCTCTGCAATTATCTGGGCTTTTCCAAATATCTACCACACGTTCATATTGGGGTTCTCTCATATCACTTGGCCCTTGAGTCAAGTCACCAAGGGAGGAGAAAAAGAAAAATTATTTTGGTATGAGTCTCAACAGAAGTCATTCAAAGAGTTGAAACATTGCCTCTTCTCTACACTAGTGCTCACATTATTAGACTTGCAACAACCATTTGAGATCGAGGTAGATGCCTCTAACTATCCTATTGGGGGAGTCCTTACTCAACAGGGGCATCTCATGGAATATCACAGTGAGACACTTTCAAACATAGTCCAGAAATATCCCACTTATGACAAAGAGATGTATTCAATTGTGTTGGCCTTCCAATAATAGAAGCATTAAATTTTGGGGAAGGAAGAAATCATCCACACAAACCACCAATCCTTGCAGTTCCTACAAATGCAAGGGAAGTTGCAAAATGATCGCCATCATAAGTGGTCAACATACCTGCAATAGTTCCATTTGAATATCAAGTACAAGAAGGGAAACACCAATAACGTTGGGGACTGCCTCAACCAACCACTAATCATGGTGTTAACCACCTTTTTCAACTCTTGTGGACACGAGACTTCTGATTTACCACTTCTCTACAAAAGTGACCCATAACTCGACTACACATACCAGATGCCCTTGAAGCATCAACAAGTTCTAGATTTTCAACTCCAAGATGCCATGTTAGTCCACCTATGACACCTTTGTGTTCCTTCAAGCAAGCATGCCAAGATAATTTTGGAAGCGCACTACAGTAAAACCATTGGGCATTTTAGGGTCGAGAAAATGGTGGAAGTATTGCAGAAGTATTTCTATTGGTCAAATCTTTGACACGATGTCAGGAAGTACATTAGATCCTACACTGTCTACACCATTTCCAAACTGACCATCAAGAATAAAGGCCTCTATACTCTTCTGCCTACCCCTAGTCGACCTTCGGAATCCATCTCCATGGATTACATGTCAAGCCTTCCTTCCACTAAGCATGGCAGCGACTGTGCTTTTGTGGTCGTCGACAAATTCTCGAAGATGGCCATTATGGTGGCCTGCAAGAAGAACATCACAGTAGAAGCCATTGCTAAACTCTTATTTTAACAAATGTGGGTATACTTTGGGATTCCAAATTCTATCATCTTAGATTAGGAGAGCATGTTCCTCAGTACATTTTTTTCCAGTCTCTGGTCGATGATGGACACCAAGCTCACTAAGTCTAGAAATTTCCATCCCTAAA
This sequence comes from Pinus taeda, assembly GCA_000404065.3. Lineage (NCBI taxonomy): Eukaryota > Viridiplantae > Streptophyta > Pinopsida > Pinales > Pinaceae > Pinus > Pinus taeda. Next base: position 52,985 of record APFE031192863.1, on the reverse strand, counting down.
TTGATGGCCACACAGACGTCATCAACAGGATGATCATACACATTCTGTGCATGTAAAAATCAAAGCATAGACACACATTTGATGAGAGCCTCCCCTATGTATAGTATAAATATAACCAGGATCTCCACAGGTCAACTCACCACAACCCTTTTCAGGTGGGCTTGGGATACCAACCACTATGTCCCATTAATGTAGCCATACCATTTACAACTACTGAGGCAGATTCAGCTCATGTCAAGTCTGAAAAAAATAAGGAAAACAACTTCATTGAGCACATCCAACACATCCTCCAATAGATCCATGACATTCTAGAGAAATCAAATTCCATGTACAAGAAATGATATGATCAACATTGGGTGCCAAACAAGTTTCTGGTGGGAAACAATGTCTAGTTTCATTTGCAAAAGGAACGCATTACTGGAGCATATCAGAAAATCAAAACACTCTGATATGGTCCTTACACCACTACCAAGGTTGTGCGGGAGAACCCATTTGAGCTCATATCCCCATTCCTTGTTCAACACCTAGTTGGACCATACTTCCCACCATTGTTAGACACATTAGACATTACATAACAACTCACACCTATAAAGTTAAATACATACTACATGGAACAAGCCAAAACTAATTAGATCATGGAAATAGAGGTCAAGAACACCAAACATAAAAGGATCCAGATATATCGAGTTGTCAATGTAGGCCAACTCCTTCACCAGGGCAAGTGGCTCACTAGGGACGAAGTTCAACAGAAGTTTCCTCATCTCATGGAGGAACTCAATGCAATGGGTACCATTGCTTCCTAAGGGAGGAGGAATGATCCAGGTGGATATTGGTGACCACCTGGCTGTGACACTTGGACCCCCACCATTGTTTCTTTCAGTTTGTCAGTTTCCTTATTTGTAGCACAATTTTCTATTTTTGGCATTTTTTTCGTATCATAAACTTCCACAGTCGATTTAAGGCCCTAAAGGATGTTTTTGGGAAAGCCCAGGCCCACATGAGTCATTCTCCCATGTTGACCATTCAAAAATTGTAGTCCTAGGATAGATATTTCTAATGAGGTATTGTGCACGTGAAACAAAGATTGTATGCCAAAGTTACGACCTCGGGAAGTTGATGTACCAATTTACCCAAACAAGGCCCATAGTCAGGCGCTTCATCTCCTAGGGTTAGGATTTTGGATGTCTAGGGTTTTCCATTGTTTCTCACTAAGAAATAGGCATTTGCGCCTCATTGTAACAGTTTAGAGGCACGTAGTCACCACATCCTTTCTCAAAGATAAGCTACCATCGCCCGAGCTAATGTTATTACCATTTTGTTTGTAAGTATATTTCATTATTTGATATTAATGAAATGAAGTTTTATGACAACAATATGTTCTTTCTCTGTTTTTCTTTGCATCTCCCCAACAATGTTGGAATATGAGGAGTTAGGGCTTGCTCTGGTTGAAAATTTGCAGGATTAGCTTTGCAAACCCTGACAACTGCCCATGGGGGGAGAAAAGAAAGAAGATGGAGCATGAGATCCTATCAAAATGTTGCTTTAAGAGGCCCTCAAGAAACAAAGGAACACAATGATAGATAACTTTTCCAAGATCCTTCAACTATTTCCCATCAGCGGTGCAACCACATCCAACAGCCACTCTGGAGGCTCCACTCATTTTAAGGTATAGGTAAACTTTGAAATTCCCACATTTCAAGGCCAAATAGATGCAAACATTGTAGATAAATGGTTAAATTTGGTAGAAGAATATTTTTATGTTCATGATTTTTCTAGTTGCAAAAATATTAATTTTATTTTATCAAATCCACCCCCCACTTCAAGGACTCGTGGGCAACCTACTGTGCGTAGAAGGATGAAAGTATGACCTCATTGTTTTTAGCCACTCCCACTTGGAATTCTATCCAGGATGCTATCAAGCAGTAGTACTACACTATCAGGAGTTATGTGGATAAATACATAAAGTGGACCATGCTATGGCAAGGAAGGGACCAAGATGTGCTTGAGTTTACCAATGTTTTTCACACACTTTGCATTAAGTTGGGTATCAAGAATTCTAAGAAACATTTGGTAGTACTGCCACTGCCTACATAGGCACATTCAGGACGAGATGGAGTTCTTAGAAATCTCCTCAGTCGGCATGGCATACCAATACGTCGTCAAGATCAAGCAGAAGTTTAAAAAATGAAGTGAGACTTTGGATCTATGAATCTGAAGTAAGGGAAAGGTGCTACCAAACCACCGAATAGAGGACAAAACCAAGGCAGGGTAGCCCAAGACAACCCACCAAAGCCGCAAGAAAATAAAAACACCTTAAAGTAGAAGAAGGACACATGAAAGTTGTGGAGTTCCATAATATCCCCGCTCGCAACACAAGTGAGTGTTTGGACAAGAAGTCACTCGTGCCCAAGCTGAAGGCTTTAGAATCAAATGCATGTTCCAACTCTGAGTAAAAACCCGACAAGGGGAATGAAAAATGGAAGTAGATTATTGATGGAGAGCCCAACGCCACTATTGGCACCAAAACGATCCAGAAGGAGGAACCCTAAGATCTAAAGGAGGAGGAGGACCTCTTCCACTCCGAGATGTGGGTAAAGGGTTCCCCATTATAGTTCGGTGTTGACAGCGGGAGCCAAAAGAGCCTCATTTCACCAGAGGTCATGAAGCGAATGGGCTTACTGACCACATCATGCCCACAACCATACAACATCGGATGGCTTCATCAAGGATGATATCTTCATGTGAGGTAGTAGTGTCACCTTCCATACAACATCAAGCCCTTCATCGCTAAGGTATTATGTGATGTTGCTCCTCTTGATGTTTGTGATGTATTACTAGGCCAACCATACTTGTGCAGGTGACATGTTGTGTATGCATTAAAGCCTCATGTTGTTATTGTTACCTTGGGAAATAAGTTGTACAATATTTTGGTGGTAGCACCACTTATCGCCATCTCTTTGGTTACTATGAAAAAATGAAGTAATCTCATTTCCAAAATCAGAAATTTTTATTTCCTAATGATACAGCCTTAGGGAAAGAAGAATACGGTGGCCATGACCTCCACACGGGTCTCCTCTGCATGATAGTAATAGATGGATAAGGTAGCATAGGAGTACAAGGACATTTTCACCTCCCCCAGAGGGTTGTCTCTGCACCGTCAAGTCAAGCACTGGATCAATCTGACCCGAGGTGTGGCATTTCCCAATGGACCAGGGCCTCATTCTAAAGAATGATGAAATCAAGAGCTAGATTTAGGATCTACTGCAGAAAGGTCACATATGAAAGAGTTCATTGCCTTGTGGGAGCCCAATCATATTGGTACATAAGGAGGATGGGACTTGGAGACTCTGGATTGACTATCGACAGGTGAAAAATATCATTGTCTGGAATAGGTACCTGATCCCATAAATTGATGACCTTTTCAACCAAATAAAGGGGGGGAAATATTTCAGCAAGAACCAATCGAATCCTTCGATGTGTGGAATATTGCCTTCAAAGCCAAGATGGTCCTTTTTGAATTGTTGGTTATGTCTTTCAGGATGAAAAATGCTGCTACAACCTTCATGAGGATTATAGATGACATATTTTGTCCATTCACCAACTAACTTGTAGTGGTACACTTGCATGGCATCCTAATATTCATCCAAAGTTGGGAAGAACACCTCTGCCACATCCAACTAGTTCTACAAGCACTGTAGCAACACAAGTTGTGTGCCAATTTGCAGAAATGCACTTTGGCATGACACAAGTTCAATATATGGGATACATTATTGATGAACAAGGGGTGCATTTGGAAACATCTAAGATCCAAATCATTCGAGATTGGCCAGCCTCAACCACTCTTACAGAGCTCCGTAGCTTTCTGGGTCTTGTGAATTTCTACTGCATGTTTGTGTTGGGGTTCTCTCATATCACTTAGCCCTTGAGTCAAGTCACCAAGGGAGGAGAGAAAGAAAAGTTATTTTGGTCTGAATCTCAATAGAAGGCATTCACAGAGCTCAAACATCGCCTCTTCTCTACGTGAGTTCTCACAGTACGAGACTTGCAACAACCATTTGAGATCGAGACAGATGCCTTCGACTATCCTATTGGGGTAGTCCTTATTCAATAGGGGCATCGAGTGGAATATCACCATCAGAAACTTGCAAACGCACTCTAGAAGAATCTCACTTATGACAAAGATATGTATTCCATTGTGCAGGCCTACCAACAATGGAAGCAACTGATTTTGGTTAATGAAATGTTTATCAACATAGACCACCGACCCTTGTAGTTCATAAAAATGCAAGGGAAGTTGTAAAATGATCCCCATCAGAAGTGGTCCACATGCTTGCAACAATTCCATTTGAATATAAATTACATGAAGAGAAGCACAAATAATGTTGCGGGCTACCTCAGATGACCATTGATCATGGCGTTAACCACTATGCTCAACTATTGTGGGCACGAGACTTCTGATTGGTCATTTCTCTATAAAAGCGACCCACAATTTGGCCACACATACCATACGCTCTTAGAGGGTCAGCAAGTTCCATATTTTTGCCTCTAGGATGCCCTCTTATGCCACCTAGGACACGTTTGTGTTCCTTCAATTGAGCATGCCAAGATAATTTGGGAAGCGCACTACAGTCAGGTTATTGGGCAATTCATGGTTGAGAAAATGGTGGAAGTACCGTAGAAGTATTTCTATTGGCTAAATATTCAATAGGATGTGAGGAAGTACATCAGATCCTACATTAGATCCTGCACTACTTACACCATTACCAAATTGACCTTCAAGAAGGAAGGCCTATATACTCAGATGCCTAACCCTAGTCAACATTGGGAATCCATGTCCATGGATTACATGTCACGCCTTCCTTCTACAAATCATCGCGATGACTATGTTTTTGTGGTCGTCGACAAAATCTTGAAGATGTCCATTATGGTGGCATCCAAGAAGAACATAACAACAAAATCCACCGTTATAATCTTCTTTCAATGAGTGTCGGTACACTTTGGGATCCCACAGTCTATCATCTCAGATCGAGAGCACAGGTTCCAGGGAAAATTTTAAGGATGGAAGTTTATCTTGAAGTTTAGAAACGTTGGCGAATATTACTAGCCCCTAATATGTAAATTGATATTTTTGTACAAATATTTAGTTTTCCAATGATTTTATATTAGTCAATATAATATTTTGGCAATTTTTAAGGTAAAATAATGGTGTACTATAAAAATTAGGTTAATCATTTTAGAAAAAAATGGAAATTGGCGAATCTTTGTTTTAGAAAAAGCATGGAAAATTAGCCCACCTGCGAATATTAGCCCCTAAAATTTTCCTTGTCAGGTTCCTCAGTATATTTTGGTTCAATCTTTGTTCTATGTTAGACACCGATCTCACTAAGACCACAGATTTCCATCCCCAAATTGCTGGACCGACAGAGGTCGTCAATAGGATGATTGTACACATTTTGTGCATGTAAAACTCAAAGCATCCACGCACATTGGATGAGATCCTCTCACATGTCTAGCACAACTATAAGCGGGCCCTCCACAACTCAACTGACCACAACCATTTTGAGGTGGGCTTGGGATTCCAACCACTATGTCCAATTGATGTGGTCATACCATTTGCAGCTGCTCAGACATATTTGGCACATGTCCAGTCTGAAGCTGATAAGGCAAACAACTTCATTGAGCACATCCAACACATCATCTAGCAGGTCCATGACATTCTGGAGAAATCAAATGCCAAGTACAAGGAGCGACATGATCAATATCGGGTGCCACATGAGTTTTAGGTGGGAAACAGAGTATGGTTTCATTTGTAGAAGGAGCACCTTACCACAGCCTATTGGAACCTCATACCACTCCGATAAGGTACTTACACCATTACTAAGGTTGTGGGAGATAATGCATTTGAGACGAGCATTCCCCCATTCCTTTGCCTACACCAAGTGTTCAATGTGGACTACCTTCATGTTAGATAATTATATATTAGAGAGAAATGGAACACATAGAATATATTGCATAAATATAAACACAAAAAATGCTTAAAACAAGAGAGACACGGATATAAAGTCACTACAAAAAATGATGAGGGATTCTTGGAACTCTACAATCCTAATGAACTCATGGCCATAAGGTAGGTGATGTGGAAATCCTCGAAAACAAGCAGACAAGCACAGTAAACAAAGTAGACAAGAGGCACAAAAATGACAGAGGAGACCAAGAGGGGAGAGATCCCCTCCTACAGAGATGCAACAATGGGCTAGGGAATAAGCAATAGAAAACCAAAGGACAAGAAAAGGACACCGGGACTAGTCCTTGGAGCAACATGGCAAGGAGGGAGCAAAGGTATATGCATGCCATGTGCAATAGAAAGGCCAAGATTTGTTATCCCTATGAACAAAATTGAGCGTTACCGAAGTTACATGAAAGACCATGCATTGATATCCAAATTTATTGGTGTCTGGCCATCTGAGAAAGACCTAACAAGATGGATCCAGTAGAAATGGTATCCACACAACCACATCGAGTTCAAGCTAGGTGCACGTGGGTTCTTTGCGGTAATCCTCTCTAACCTGCAAGACAAAGAAAAAGTATTTGAAAATGGCTCATATGTCCATAACAATGCAGGTTTATTTATTAGGTATTGGGAGGAATGCTACAACCCAGATAAAGAGATATTCCTACTGGCTCCTATATAGGTCAGACTGTTTGGATTACCCATGGATTTTTGGGACTTAGAAATCCTAGAAGGAATAGAGAACACCACAGGAAACTTTGTTAAAATATCAGAATTCACCAAGAAAGGAAGATATACCTCCTATGCAAGAATCTGCGTATACATGAACATTGTGAATCACATACCAGGAGCAGTAGAATTAGAATACCACAAGGAGATATGGCAGTAGTTTCTGGATTACAAACACATACCTTTTAGATGCAGAAAATGCCATGAATATGGGCACCTCTACAAGGAATTCCCCTTAAATGTTGAGGAGGAAGAAAGAAAGACTAAGCAACAGAGGAAAAACACAGACGATAATGAAGGGTTTCAAGAGATCAAAACCATGAAAAGACTTGCAAAGGAAACCCATAAGGAAGGAAGAAAAGAATAGCTAGCTAGAGAAAATGAGGTGAATAGGTTTGAAATCTTGCATGTAGAAGAAGAAGATGAAGAAACCCGAGTCATGGACTACCAAGAGGAAAAAGAATAGGATGACAGAATAAATCAAGATGCAAACAACACCAAATAGAAATCCCAAAGAGAAATAGGGGAAAAGGGGATAAAAGAAAAGGAGGCTAAACAGGAAAAAGAAGTAATGGAAATAGATATGAGTAAAGGGGAAGACCCAACAAAAGAAGAATAAATTATGAGGAAACTACTAGACAAGTGGAGGAATCTGGATGAGAGGTTTATCCCAAAAGAGGATAAAAAATTATACAAGGAAATCTTCCAAAAATATAAAGAAAATTTGGAGCAAGGAACCACATGCATGAATGCATAGTTAGGAATACAACCTGACAACAGCCAAGAACAACAAAGTAAAGGAAGAGGAGGGGAAAAATGAGGAAGAAAAAATATGAAGGAATCAATACAGGTAATGGGAGAAATGTTAGTTAATACTGGAAGAGTAGTACCGCTCTTAGCGGTCTTCCACCAAACCACCCCACCTTCTCAATGATAATTACATAATGTAATATCAGGGGGCTTAACAGCAAGTGTAAGAAAAGGTACTTGGCAGAAAATATTAAAAAAGAAAAAGAAAAATCCCAAATCATGATGCTTCAAGAAACAAAAATAACAAGGGAAAAAATGGAGGAGATACTTAAAAAAATCAAGCCCACCTATGAATGCATGAAACTGGATGCAAAAGGGAGTGCAAGGGGTATTGCAATCTTGTGGAACCCTGTAGAATTCATTGTAGACCATTGGATAGGAATGAAGAGGATCCTCTCAGGGAGATTCAGAATGATAGGACAAAGAGAGTGGTTCTTAGTATCAGCGGTTTATGGGCCTCATATACCGGTGGATAGAGAGGCCTTCCTAACACAGTTGCAACAGTTGGGAAACCTGCGCATAGAAAAGTTGTGGGTGATAGTGGGAGATTTTAATATGATCACCTCTACTGACAAAAAGAAGGGTAGACTACAACAGGAGGATGCAGACATGGAAAGAATTAAATTATGAGAAACACTAGAATTGAATATTGCATTGTGAAGAATTTTATCATGAATGTTCAGACTTACATAAAAAGGAGGAACCCCTCCATCTACTGATTTCTCGTTTACTTAAGGACCAAAGATTAGCTCTGGTTGGTCATTGATGACATTTACTACATCTTTGTTTTCTGAAATTTGAAGTGATATGCTGATTTGTTCTCTATAGACATGATGCTTAGCCAGTTCTGACAGTGGAATGGCTATTTTTAACTTGCCTCTTTCGGTCTCAAGGCTGAATGGTTTTTCAGTTTGAATTTTTGCATTTCAGGCAGCAAGGTTTTCTTTGTCTGTTGCTTTTTCAGTATCTACCTCTTTTACAAGAATGTTTTCATGAGCTGAAGATGTTCCTATGTAAATTTCTGGAGGTTGTCTCACAATTTCTTTGGGAGAAATAGAGGTAGAAGACTATTTATTTGGTTGTTGATTATCTGAAACATCCTCAATAGTTGGACTATTTGAGTTAGGAATTTCCTTAGGAGGGGTTTGGGTAGGAGAGTTCTTGATTTTAGCTTTAGTAGGTTGTTTGGTTTCTTTCTCTTTATTGTCACCAACAACATCTATTCTCCTACTTCTCAGGCTATATTTTTTGTGGACTTCATAGACAACTGGGTCATATCCCTCCTTAAAATCAAATGATTCCCCTGATTGAATTTGGAACTGACCAAGAATGTGGGCTTCTTGGCCTTCTTGTGTTAAGAAAATTTGTTGTTCACTATTGAGACCCATTAAGTTAATTTGAGTATCTTCTGTGGGCTCACTAGAAGTTGAAGCTTCAGCATAGTTTTCTTGAAATGGGGGTCTAATATTTTGGTCAGGGCCATCTTTTTCCATGTTAGAGTTCTGGTTTTTTCTAAAGTTTGGATTTCTTCCAGCGTTACTTGGTTGACCATCCCAAGATGATTTTCTTTCAATTGTTTCTACCCTATCCCCAAGTATGTCCATTCGTTTAATGATGGCATCTAATTTTTGTTCCAAGGCAGAAGGTTCTTCTTTGGTGGGTATCCTTCTTTCAGCTCTGGCTCGAGCTCGTTTGGAAATTAGGTTGGCCTCAACACTGACAGCTATGCTCTGCATGTCTTCTAAGCTTTGAGGAGCCCTTTCCCTAAGCTGGTATGCCATATCATAGTCAAATCCATAAGGTAATTTGATCAAGGCCAAGTATGGTGGAGGTATTAGATTTTGAGGAATAACATTGTATACATTGTTAAATCTGGTGCAGTAATCTTGCACACTTTCTTGTGGACCTCTCTTTAAGTTTTCATATTCTGCTAAAATATGAAGAGGGTCTTTTTTCTTTTCCCATCTATTTAGGAAGGTATGATAAAGAGCCTCTGGATTATTGATAGTGTTTGCAGGGAGTGCTCTAAACTAGGTTCTTACATCTCTAGTTAAGCTTTGGACCAAAACTTTCATTCTCACATCATCATCATCAACCTCATAGTTTTCAAAATAATCCATTATTTTCCTGGTGTGTTGTTGAGCTGTGTAAGTGCCAGTACCATAAAAATAAGTGATTTTTATTTGATAATCTTGAGGCATAGCCCCTGGATTTGCAGGTAATTGCAGGGGAGCATATCGGTTTGCCATATTTGCTGGGGTACGTGTAACAGCTGGTAGGGCAAGGATAACAGTTGAAATAGGTACTGTGAATGGGGAAGTTGAAAAGATGGTTTGAAGTACTGAAGGTGAACTAGGAGAGGCAACAGTAATGGTAGAAAGGACTGCTGTTTTTCCAGGAGTTAGCTCAAATTGGGTAAGGTTTTGCTGATGTGTGTCAAAGGGTGAACTAGCAGAATGTTCTTGGCTCTACTTGCTTCTAAGTTTCTTGGGAATGAGATTAGAATTTTGAACACAGGTGGGGGATGGGGATCTAGATTTGATATAGTGTAACGAACCTTCTTCTTTGGAGGTAGCTTCCGAATATATTTTTTGGTTTTTTCTCGAGATATTTGTAGGATACAACTTTTGACAGTATCTTCCTAGGACGTTTAAAATATGGGAGTTTTAATTTTCCTGAAGAGCTTATCAAAACGAGGGACTGATCAAGTATTTGAGACAACTGTTCAAAGCCTAAAACTAGACTCGAGATAGACTGAAGCAGCTTTTATTTACTCCTATTATTACATAGCAAAAACAGTTTCAAAGGCTTCCTAGCTAACTTCAGGCTCCATCTATAGCTTTAAGAAATCAACAGCAGTAGCAAACCGTTATTCAGTTCCCCAACTGAGTCGCCAATGATGTTATCACTCAAGTTGCTCCTCAAAAGTTGTAGGAGAAGGGAATACGGCTGAGGTAGCCACAGACCAATCTTTTAGACACATATCCTAGCCAATATGTATCCAGAGAAAGCTCTCTCTTTATGTTTTAGCTTTGTTTTTAAGTATGTTAGGCTAGTTATGAAGTACAAGGGTTTTGGTTTTGAATTTGGATGATGATATTCAATAGAACAAGAGTGTAAGTCTGTGAAGTTCAGTCCATTGGGCTAATGGAGTCTATGGGGATGAACTGCTAGATATGGTTTCTATAACTGAGGATGGTACTACAGAGCAAGGTAATCAATCATGGAACAATTCATAAGCTGGAATCAGATGGAATGGAGTCAGTGGGTGAAGGGAAATTAAGAATCCTTCATCATGTTGACAGAGGGAAATTGGATGATTATGACCAAGAAGAAATTAAGAATTTCTTAGCATTTAATCAATATGAAAGAAACAGGGGAAACAGGAGTAGTTAAGAATTCTTGTTTATGTTAATTTTGAAGAAAACATTAAAGATAACAGAGACTGAACACGGAGTGCAAACAAGCAAATTATGAGTTATTCTTTTTCTTCTGTTATTCAGATCATGAAACATATATGATATAGTAAACAAAGAAAAAATAAAGAATAAGTTAGGAGAGACTTATTGGTCCATGAAATGGTTCAAGTATTCTGTAGCATGGTCCTCAGCACAAATTTCACATCCAGAGAGTCCAGCGACAATTGATTCCAATAGCTTTTTAATTCAGAAAGTTTTCAGAGTTACAAAGCAGTCTAAGAAATGTATCACCAACCTCGAATACTTCGCTTGGGGAGGTATTTACACAAAAGTGTTTACAAAATATCTCAAAGAGGTAATATCTAGTAATAACTCATTCTACCTACTTTTAAAGGAGAATTAAATGATCTTGAAAATAGGGAGAAATAAATGAAGAAGTAAATGTTGTTTTGTTGGCTGCTCAGTTGGTGAGATGTGTTGACTGTAAGCTCGATGAGTCGGTTAGGGGTTGTTTCCACTGATATTCTGTGTTTCTGCCTTGGTTTTCTTGGGTGTACTTAATCCTGATTTGATACACCGTTGCCTTGCGTGATTCTCATCCATTCCTGCTCTCCGCTTTATGGCATATGGTACCAAGACCTCTGATTTACCAAGGATATAGAAGATACCAGGAATACGTTTATAGAAATTCCAACATGCTCTGCCACCAGTGCTCCTCTGATAACTTATGTCTTTGCAGCTTTCTCAAAGTCTCATCAGCATCTCTGTACCTGCAGAAGTTAGGCTGGACTGTAAAAATATGTTTCACTTCATGTTCAATATAAAATAAATTTTCCAAGTTGTTGTAGAGGGTTTGGCCAGATGGAAGGGCCTTTTCTACTGGAGTACTTGATGAAGCATTTTATTGATCAATAGCATGTTTATTTAACCTGTGTGTGTACTCAACTTGTCTCAACAGGCATTGATTACTCCCCAACAGACTTGGCAAGCCCCTTTCATGCAAAATTGCAAATTTTTCTATAAAAGAATCTATCTCCACTTGCGTGTCCTGGCACCTCCTCTCCAAATTCTGTATCAGGGTTCTCATGGTCAGAACTCTTTTGATTGTTAGAATGGTGCCTATCCTATCTCTGATGTCCAGTGCTGCTAGTTCTTCACTGGTCTTGGTATTTAAAAAATGGATTAACCTGTTGGCTTGTTCAGGCATATGTCCTAATAAAGTTCTAGCCTTTTGAATTTCCACCTGGGCTACTGCTATTAAGTCAATATACTCATGAATAGTCTGAATAGATCTCCATACATTACAAATGGATTGATTGATGTTAGCCCACAAAATGCCTTTTATTTCTCCCAAAGGCTTGTCTAAAGAGAGGTCCTTTTCCAATGCTTTTACCTTGTTCTCTAATGCTTTCACCTCTCTTGTCTTTTCTGCCACAGTCATTTTGGATTTGTCATAATTTATTTCTAACTTTGCCAATTTTTCTTTGGTCTCTTTTAATTCTGATACATGGAGCTTTAATTCCTCCACAACCTTTATTAATTGCACTGTGGTCATGGTGGTACTGCTGCCTGCTGCTGTTGTAGTTGCTGTTGTTGGGGTACCTATGGTTGTTTCTGTTGTGGCTGCTGAAACAGTGGGGGGTTGTGCTGCTAAAACTGTAGGAGGGGAAGTTGTGACTATTGGAGCTATTTCAGGTGGCTGGGAAGTGGACTCTCCCTGCTTTTCTTGTAACACTTTCTCCAATGCTTGCTCTGTCTCATTTAATCTTTGATTCATCCTCATTAGCAAGTCCATCATGTCCTCCTTTTTGTTGCACAACTTCTGTGGTTTGTGGATGCATAGTAGAGGGAAGCTTTAATTGTTTCCTGAGGGCAGCAATGTCCTCTTCCTTCTTCTTAATCAATGCTTTTATTCCTTTGGCATCCTTGGGATCATGTCCCGGCTCGATAATAATATCTTCCAAGGACTTTATCCTACTGTTCTTGGCTAAAGAAGATTCCTTCTCCAAATCTAGTTGGGCAGAGGTGTTGTTAATAAGTTTTACAATTTATAGGCCAACATTGCCTTATCTACCAATGTGGAGTAGACCATCTCTCCAGTTTGTTTATGCAACTCAATTTGGTCCATTGGATGAATGTTTTTGGCAAGGACCTCTAGATTTGTTCTGATGTAGTCAGCTATTGACTGTGGTTGTTGCACTTTAGGCTTAAAGTGGCTCAAAATCATTTTACCTTCTTTAATGTCATATGCAGCCATTAACCATTGCTGGTTGGTGGGGGTCATCTTGAAAAATTGATTGTATAGTTGCAGCCTTAATGGGTCATTTTGGGCCTTTATATCCATGAATGTTCTTTTGATATCAGACCCTTGCTTGCTTTGCGGCCTTGTGGATGAAACTTCCACACTATGCTATCTTTCAATCTCCTACCTGTGTGAACTGGCCGATGTTTCTATGACCGGGGATGTCTATGGGCTAGTTTCCCTCTCACTTCCTAGACTTTCTATTGTTTCTTCAATTATTTCCTCTTCAGATAGAGGATTAATTCTTTGCCTTTTTTCCCCTGGTTGCTTTGTTGGTCCACTCATAGGTGTACCTTCTTCCTTGTCCCTTTTCTTTCATTTTTCCTCATTCAGAGGAGTCTGTAATGCTGGTATCTCTAGTGCCTTGGTTTGGGCATGGGGAGTTTTCCCTTGGTCCTATTCCTTTGCTGCTACTGGTTGATCTATCATTGCTTGATATTCTGCGCCTGTTACTTCCTTGCCCTTGGATGACCCTATACTTGGTGCACTGGTTTCCTGTAGAAGTTGCTGTGAAGTTCTAGTAGAGTATGTACCCACTCCGGTTTGCTGGGGCAGCTTGAAAAATACCTGTCCAAAAGAGTCCAGGTCAATAGTCTTTCCTAGATCTTTCATGGCTTTTTCCATTTTCTCTTGCTTATTAAGTTCTTCTATCAATGTACCCTCTACCCACTCATCCTGATTGGCAAATTGCTCTATTTCAGGGAACCTAGAATGTTTATAGGCTGATAGCTTGTATTTTACTCTCGTATCACTTATAAAATCACTTGGGTCCTAGGGTACCCACCAAAAGCTCTTCTTTAATTTGAGTTCTTCTCCCAATATTTTATCAGCATCTGCCCAGGCTTTCTTCTTATTAATAATGAAGGGGCCTAACTGGTTTTTTATTCTTAGTTGGGCCTTTTTCTTTGCACTGTGAAAGTGAGTTAAATCTGCATTGAGACTTTGCCTAAAATACTCCAGTGCAAACAGACTCATAGGCACATACTGGGGCAGCTTATAAGGGCACAACTCACAACCATACATTTGGATCTTGGTGTGATTCTGGTAAAAGTACCAATCACATATTCTGTAGTTTTTGGACAGCTATAATATCTTCTGCATATCACTAGAGATTCTAGGAGGAGGTGTTCTCATTAGCAGAGAGGAGATCGAATGTATAAATAGGTCAATGAATTCACAGTAGGTGTAAGGAGATTCAGAAACATGGTGGAAGAATGAGGTCCAAAATATCACAGACCTTCTCTCTCCTTTGGAATCCAATTTTCTGATAGGAAACTGAAAACTATCTGTTTGATAGTATAAGAACAGATGATATATATAGGAAGAGTACTTCAAGACTCCTTCTCTCTCTAAACTCATGAATTGCTCATGTATCTTATTGGCTATGAAAGTGGCATAATCATATTTGAAAGCAAGGGGTTGTCCTGGAGTAAATATGGATAGAAAAACTAATGTGGTCTCATTAATATACTCACTTGTCTTAAATGCTAGGATATAGGATATCATATCAATAATGAATTTTCCAGCTTCATTGAACCAGGCATGGACATAGGGAGGTGGCTCTTTGGGCTAGTAATCTGGTCTCGTAAATGTTTGAGCAATTCGGGTTATCTCTAAATTAGACAATTTGGGGCCCTCTTCAAGCAAGAATCGCATAGAAAGAGGAGCCAGAGGCTGAGTGGGTTTGAAGTGTAGCATCTCATTTATGGAATCAGGAGTTATATAAAAGAGGATAGTTCTAGTGGGAGTCATAACTGCTCTCTGAGTTGGTTCATAATTGGCACAGCATAGGTGGATAATATCAGGGAATACATTGACTGAGGTGAGGTAGTAGATGGGCAGGTTGGATTCCCATATACCATAGAGATCAGAGTTACCTCGGTGACTGTTCTTGATTTCAAAAAATGCCTGAAGGTGGTTTTTGTCACCAATTAAGTCTTCAATTTGAAAATCTCTATCAGCCAGGGGCAACCACTCTAACTCCTTTTGAGGTGCATTGAGGGGAGCGACATTGAGGGCCACAGGAGCTTCCATTTTTGGTTTTGTGTTTTTTGAACTGGGGGTGGGGCTTTTGTAGGCAAATGGGAAAAACAACAGTGGCTTTGGTGTAGTTTTTTCAAGAGTTATAGACTGAATTTATTTGAATTTTGGTTATATGGGTATAATTCGCAGAGAAAAACTAGAAATACAGGTCCTAGAGGAAATTGGGTAAATACATGTCTTCGGAAGCTAAACAACGTAATTATCGATTACAAGACGAGCTGGAGGACCAGACTGTGGACTCCGTTTGGCTAGGTGGCGGACTATATGGTTGAGCAGCTGCCTTGGACGTAAATCGCGTGCAATAGTCGTGCAGAGAAAAACAAGTAAAAATGAGTGAAAATGACATTTTCATGTCTTTTTAACAAAAAATTGACTTTGGCGGGCTCTTGGCGCTTTTCGTTCAGGTGACATCAGCGTGACGAAGTATTTTGTTGTGTATCGGGGTGACGTGGCGATCACGTGGTCGTGACGTTAGTGGGGGGGTCAGCGGGGGCGGTAAGGGTTTTGGCCCCGCACTGCTTATGGACTGAGGTGGTTTTGGTGGGGAGGGTAGCAAGCACTGCGGGAGGGTGCCGCGTGTCCTAGGTATGGCAATAATAGTGCCGGCTCCCAGGCGGTAAAGTACAGACGATGGAGGGCTTGCAATATTGATCTGGGCCGTTAGATCAACGAGCCCATATCCAACAGTTGGCAGTAAATGGAGTTGGCGGACGGCTACAGTGCGGGGACCCACCATTAAATCGAATGTTTTTCAATGATTTCAGGTTAATTTCATCGGTCGGGTTTGCGGGTTGGTTGTTTAATTAACCAGAGGTCAAATAAATTCCAATGCTTTGTACGCGGAAGGTTGTTAATGGCCCCAGATGAACCATCAATTCCCAATTTTTTAAGCAGTGATTATGGTGTATAATTAAACCGGGGTAGGGAATATTAAATTTTGGGGTTTTTCCATATGTTTACGTAATACGGGGAGGGGGGGAATATGGGGATTTATATAATACTAATAGTAGTTAATATGGGTTTATGAAGAGGCACCAAGCTATAAAATTTTGATAACTTTAGTCAAAGGGGAAAGAACAAAGGCTTTACACAAGAAATGTGGCTTCTTGTCTAAAGTGAGAATGCCATTCTACTCAGACTTTTTCATGAAATGGAGTGATCTAGGAGCATTGAGCAGATCTCAATATCCTTAGGGGAGGTTAGTAAGTGATTTTGGGAAAAGGGTGAAGGGAAGTTAGTCATGCTTCATTTGATTTGTAACCAAACAGCTGCCATGGTACTCATGATAATAGTAAGATAAACATCCTTCGAGAGACAAAATTAACCATAACCATGCTTTTGCAACACCAAAACTGGCTACCCAGCCTACTATATCTAACATTTTTTCTTCTTTTTCTATGGGTGCATTTGAGCTAGCAAACCCTTTAAATCTTCTTTTCTTTACATGAGAAACCTATCTAAGTCTAACCTTATAACTTCCAAGGGCTCATATTTAGTAGTTGAGCTCCTTTGTTTCTCTACCTAGCTATTCACCTGCCAAGATTGAACAATTTGGACAGGTTTCATTCTCTATCACTAAGACAAGTAAATTCAAACATGAATTGACCAAGATTAGGCTATTTAGCCATTCATCAATGGTGGCATGAATCAGCAGTTGCATACCATAAGATCATTGCAAAAATAGAATAGTAGTGGCTTTTTGGACTTGCACAGTTTCCTAGTCCTTTGTTTGGGGTTCATTTCTTTCATTTTTTCTTTTGACCATCTCATTTTTCTTGCCCTTTGATTTTTTTTTTAGGGAATACTCTCTTTATATTTTTTAACTTTTTTGATTTCTTGTGAATATGGAAACCTTTACAACCAGCCAAAAGGTATGAACATATTAGAGCTCTTCAATGTCAATCATGAAAAATGACACCTATTGGTATAGGAACCTAACAGGTAATATATTATATCACATCTCATTGTACATGGAACACTTACAAATCAGTCTACGACCATAGACTGAAATGGAGTACAACCCTATTACAATGCCTATGTTACCAAGTGAAACATCTAGTTTAATCACATTAATATTCATTAGATTATATCGATCTTCTTCTGGAAAGCAACTAAAAGAGATTTATTACAATTTGAATTTCAAATTCTTGTTAAAGCATCAAGTGGTGGATGCAATGAACAACTTAAATTGGGTGATCTTAGAAAAAAATAATTTATTATTTCCAAGAAAAAATAACATTACTGATGTATCTCTAAATTGTATGAAAATAGAACAATTTGATGTACTGAAATGATGTCTGACATTTGTAAACTAGTCAACATATTACTAGCCCTGATGTAGGGCTTCAATAAGTGAATGGAGATCAAATGTGGACCCATGCAGCAACATTCATAAAATTATCATAGAGTAGCATTGGAGGATATCTTCTAACAATAAAAGTATCTTTCCCCTTATCACAAATAATAGTGTATGAAAGTTTTAGTTTGACGAATTCCTCTTCAACAGTTAACCTTTCTTCTTTGGTCAACCAAGAAGATAGATGCAAACCTACAATCTCTTCCTTGTCACCCAAGACATTATTTATGAGATGCATGTCACCTTTTAAAAATTTGTATTTGTCAAAGGAATCAAATCCAATGCCCTTACTCTCCTATGCAACGCTGAGTAATATATTCCTAATAGATTCATGCCAAATAGGCTAAGCTATGTTGAGAATGAATTCTTGAAACTGGAATATTTACTTTTCTTAAAATAGTTTCATCAGGGTCACTTCTTCCATGAAACTCAGAGCCTTCAAGATTTAATAACTAGTAAGCATAGCTAATTCATGAAATCCTATTTAATACAATATACTATAGTAAGAAAATAGCCAAGATAAATTGTTGAAAGGTAGAGAAATAATACATTAAAACCAAACAATAAAGTTTCTCTCATGATGCAGTAATCATAGCTGCAACCACATTTAGGAGAAGGGGTTCAAATTTTGATTAAATTGAATTCTAATGTTCATCCTTGGCCCATTTATTATCCATAAGGCATTCCTTAAGCTAAAGGTATTTGGCCTCATCACGTGTTTCTATGAAAATATTCTCAACATTGACACAAATATACTCTAAAATTTATGGCTTTGTATGGAAAAAACCAATGAACGGTGTGACAATGATAGCTTACTAGAAGATATTCCCAAACACCCCTTGTTGAATCTTATTCATTCCATCCAAAGCTTCTATTACTGCTGCAAGATTTTTAAATAACTATTATGGGTGCAAAATCCTTTTCCCTTCGACTATAGTCCTAGTAAAGAGTTTTCTTGAGCAGAAAATAGTTTTTCTTTACTATTTTTGACCGAGCATCTGCTATACTCTTAGAGCATTGCATAAAAGAGGCCATTATTCATGAAATTTCTTGATATGTACCTGTAATAATGAAATTTCCATGATTTATTGCAAGAATGTTTATTGTGAATAGATAATAGAAATGGTACTTCTCATCAAAAATTTTCAGTTGATATTTGAATCTATGTATTTGGTCTTTTCTAGAGCATGTGATATATTACATTGAGTAACCTCCAAATTCTTTGCAACCAAGGATGGTAGCAGAATCTCATCACTATAATTGCCAATAATTAGGTCTGGCTTATTTTATAGTTTTGCAATTATATCTTTGATCAATCTTCTACAAACTTTTCAAGATAAGGCCAAACATCAAAATGAGAAACCTAGTGTCATAGAATTCCTTTTTCTATTCAAAATGGTACTCTAAATATAAGTGAATGAGTTCACGTATTTATTTTCCCCTTTCATTGTTACAACCTCTTTCCACAGTCACTAATGCTTAAAAAATGGAGCTTCGTTACACTTAGACAAGGTCAAGGGCATACTGGATCTGATGTATCGATCTTCTATTGCAACTGCACCATGTTGGACGACTTCTTTATGTTATTAATATAAAGCTCGAACCAACCCCATAATGTATTAGGATCTATAACATAATGCACATATAGGAAACCAATACATATTATGTATGGAGAATCCTCATTCTTGAGAAGCTGATGTGTTTTATTTCATTATCATATATTTTTTGCATCTAAATGCCATATCAAAGCTTAATTATTACAAACTTTCGTATATTGAATAAATGGGTGATTCGAATCAACACAAGTAATGATGAGTAATGAGATGGTCACATGCATGAGTAATAGAGAATGGATATTAGCATGAAGGAGTAGATATTTCAAGGGACAAGGAGGATGAATATAGATCAATTTCAGTTTACTTAGGAAAGAACTCAATTTGTAGATATTAAGGGATCATAGATCTTTCTTGAGACACTTTTACTATTCAACAACTTGAGAAATTGTTTGGAGCAATCAAGGCAAGTTCAATTTTAGGTTCAATTTGTCTTCTTCTCCGAATATTTTTAGGTTTCATAGGTAAATTGTGTGCTTTTATTTTTTTAGGTACTGACTTCATGCCACTTCTATAGTCTCATGCTATATGACCAAAGTTGTGACATTGATAATATTCTACATTGAACCTAAATGGTGTAGCAACTAAATTGTAGTATCCATTGAGGTATATGTCTTGCCTACTAGAAATATTACATCTAAGGTTTTGATGATAACTATTCCAATCACCCTTGTAGTATGCTTTATAATATTTAGCTTTATGACCAAAACTAGTGCAAGAATAACAATAACCAGAGAAAATTCTTATGCACCTTGATGAGGAGAATTCTCTTAACGATTTTTTTAAGTTCTTCCTACTTTGAGTAGCCTTGGAACTTTGTTGATATTTGTTGCTTCTTTCATTGGGTATTAATCTCTTGAAATTATCTCTAAAGCTTCTTGGTGAAGTGCTTCTTCCAAACTCACATGTCTTTCTTTCACTGGGACTAGAGCTCAGAAGAATATGGCTCACAAAATTTACCTTGAATTTACTTTTATGTGATTTGAGGTTTTCATCATTTTTTCATGAATTAACATCTATATAGCCATGACCAGATTTTTCAAATGTTGACCTTTGGTAATTGAGAATTCTAATATTTGAGAACTTTTCAAGTTCTTATTGAGATTTTCAACTTCATTCCTCAAAGATGTAATCTCTTCTATAAAACTCTCACAATATTCTCCTTTTTTATCAGTTGGATTTTCATTACTTATTTTCCTCTTTAGGGAGTTGACTTCTTCTTCATGTATCCTTTCATGGTGATGAAATTTTTCTTCGATATTGTTGAAATCCTTTGATCTATATTGTACTAGGAGACTTAAGAGAATGAATTCTTCCATGCATGGCCAATAAAACAAGATATCTTCCAAAAGAGGTGTGAACATATGCTCTTAAGATAAGCTAAAACTACTCCAAGATAATACCAAAAGTTAGTTGTAAAAATAGCCCAAAGTTTGTTCAAGAAGGGTACTAGTTTCAACTCCAAAAGGAAAAGGCTCACAGGGTGAGGTCTACCACTATAAGTACAAGAATTTGTTGTTATAGGGCCAAGACCTATAGCTCCATAGGTCGTATATTAACTCCCACAAGGTTGAGGCATGTAGCTCCCTAAAATTCGAGAGTACTTCTCCGTATGCCCAAGGTTAGCACACCAAACTAAGGTTGTAATGCAGTCCAAGGGGAAAACGTTTCTCTCTTAGTTGTTGGGAAAAATATCCTCCAGAAGACTGAGTTTGATCAATATAACACCATGAAAACCACAGAAAATAGCTAAAAAAATCCACTAAATAAGCTCACCTTATTCTCCTTGATTTTCTCTAGAAATTCTTAATAATCTACATAGATGTAAAAATTCTCACTTGGATCATTGAGTTCTTGAATTGATATCTTGAAATGGAAGAGGTATTCTTCTTATATATATGTGATTAGCCTAAAAAACATGTAATTGTGGGGGTGACAACTTGTAGGTCGCCTTTTCATGTAAAAATAAAGCATGCCTTAGAGAAATAAATGTAAATGGCAGGATTGTTGTAGATTGTGAACAAGAATATTGTGAAAAGGGTATTTTAGATGGTTATGAACCATTATTAATTACAGAATAAATGAGAATATAGGAAACCTCCAAATATGTTTATATTTTTAATTTCAATATATTCCCTCTAAGCACAAAAATGTAAGTCATAGAAATCAATCTTTGAAGATAATTAAAATATCAGGACATATTTTAGTGCTTGAAATTCTTCCCATCTTGTGACATTTCTTGCAAGAATTTATGCCATCATAAACAAGCAAGAGGTTTCCTTGTAATCATAGTGATATCATCTTTATCATAGTATACAATATTCATAACTCCTACACTAGATACTTTGACATCAACGAAAAACATCGCCCAACACCTGACTGAGATAATGATTATGTTGGTAATGTATAGTGTGGAGTTGTTACATTGTTGGGGGAAGCATATTGTTTTCTTCATAGGATTTTCTTTTATGTGAATATCCTATGTAGAGAACATGAGGCCTTCGAAAGGAAAACCTTGCTAGAAATAATTATTGATATAAGTATGTTTAATGAGGTAATTCAACAATGGAATAGAAGTTGCTACAAAAATGGTAGTTTTCTTATTTTATCCTAATGAAGAAATGGATGATTGACATGTCTTAGTTTCTCATAGGAACCAATTTTTCTCCTAAGCCTTACAACCAACTACACCATGGAATTTGCAAATAAAGACCTCTGGATGTTAAAGTGATAAACCTGTAGTTTCAAGTTGTTTGTTACCAGTAAGAGGAGGGCCTCTCTTAGCATTATTTTAAGGATCTACTTGTTCACCTTTATCTTAGATGATCATAATGGTACATGCTCAGTTGATCATTTCTCTCCTTCAAGCTGTGAAGAAATTAGTAAAGATGATCAAATTAAGTGATGTTATGGCCATACTGTTGTATCCATTGATGCTTCAATCGAAGAGACTCAGAAACACAAAGAAAATTGAGTGCCATCCAATCATTGGTCATCTAAGACAGTGCATTCCTTGTGGTTTCTAAAGAGTCTTCTCACTTTAACAATAGGCTCTTCAAACCAACTTTGCACAAGGTCGTTACAAATGTAAAAAATCAGCAAGACACAAATTTGGTAGTAAATATGACTGAAATAAGAACTATTTCAAATAATTTTCACAATCCTACTTTTGGAACCAACATTCTAATCTCCTTAGCATTATGATCAACTATCACTATTCCTCCCAGGTCAGTGAAATCAACTCCGCCTTGGCATCGAAATTGTAATTGTATAAAAGGAATGTTGGTCTCATGCCAATAGGTTTCCTACGATGAATGCGTAGGAACCTAGTACATAGACCATTTTTCTCTTCGCTTAGCTACCCAAGACTTATTTCCCTTTCCAAATATAAAAAATTCTTTTGTAAGAAAAATATAAAATAAGAGTAATATTTTACTATATTCTAAAAGTTGAAGATGATGAAATCATGCCACAAAGTGAAAGGAAATCAAATATATTTCCTCAAACCACAAAATATATAAAGAAAACAATAAAAATTATAAAAATAAAACTAGATCTATCAATATACGCATGAAATGGGTCAAGGGACTAAACAAATCTGACCAAAAAAACCAAAAATCTCAAACTTCACAAAATCCTCTAAACAATCAGCAAACAAACCGCTAAAATTTTCTAAGATATCAAAGCTAGACATCAACGCAATTTCATGTACTTGAGTAGGCCCATTTTTTCTTAGCATTAGACATCTTAAATTAGTTATTTATCATTTAATACTAGGACAGTATCTATGTGAAAATAAATAGGTCCCAACTTCATCAAATCTGACTTTGTTTCCATTCAAAGATCAAATCCAAAGGAAACTAACTCAAGGATGGTGCTAATGTTAAAGACAAAAAATAACAAAAAAATAAATATATGATAAAAAATATACTTGCAATATTATATTGGTCGAGTGTGTCAGGGACACCAATAACTAAGACTAGAGAGATTTATAGAATTTGGTAGTTACTAGTGTGTGTCTAATGTACGATTAGTGGTATGGTGGAGAGACCTACCAAGAAGGGACGTTGGTCTTGGGAAAGTATAGTAGGGAGATTCATAGAGAATTTATGTAAAAGGAAGATGAGAAGTGTTGTCTTCAAGTTGGGTTATGTGATCATAGAATTTTGTTGGGGACAAGTGGTAAGAAAACACTTACATCAATAGGTAAAAAGTAAATTTGGGCGCATGAGTTGGACTGACTCATGTTATCTCATCCCTTAATGGCCCCAAGGACATGTGGGGTCCCAAACAACTTAGTACCTAAAAGACTTGAAAGCATGGATGATAAATGACTTACAAGACTATACAAAAGGATGTCGCTCTCATGTCAATAGGTCTCCTACGATGAATGCACAGAAACCTAGTACATAAACCATTTTTCTACTCACTTAGACTCCCATATCCCATTTCCCTTTCCAAATATCAATAAATATTTTCCAAGAAAATATAAAATAAGCATAGCAGTCTACAAATTCATGCCACAAAGTGAAAGGAAATAAAAACAACTTTCTTCAAACCACAAAATATAAAGAAAACAATAATAATTATAAAACTAGATCTATGAATATAAGCATGAAGTAAGAATTAAAATAATTTAAGGGACTAACATAATATTTGACCAAGACAAAACTCAAAACTCAATAAAATGCCCCAAACACAAGAAACATATAAACCATTAAAATTTTCCAAGATATCAAAGTTAGACATCAAGGTAGTTTCATGTACTTGAATGAGCCCATTGATGCTTTGTGTTAGTCTTGTTAAATTAGTTATTTATCATTTAATAATAGTCTGATACTATTTATGTGAACACAAATAGGTCCCAAGCTCATCAAATCCAACCTTATTTCCTCTCACAGATAAGAAACAAACAATGTAATGATTAAATATGAAACAACAATCTTAAAATAACATGCAACAAAGAAATGTCATTGTAATGTTACAATGAAAAATACAAATACAAAACCTATTTTTACTTGAATTTGACATTTAGTAATCTTGCATGATCAATGGAACATGTATACCAAAATAAGAGTCCTAAGGTATTTCAATTTCCCAGTTGTCATCTTGGTCATCATTTTCTAAATTGTGAACATGATGTTTTCTAAATGAACCATCATTATGCACCTCTAAAACATTATTTTCTATATCAAGCTCATTATAGAAATTTGTTATATTTTTTTCTCCCCTTCTATCAAAATCTAATCGCCAAAGAGCTAGCACTCTTTCATACGAAAAAGTGTAATGTCATACTTTGTTACATATAATCTTAAACATGTATCCACATGTTTATCAATATTTTTCCTCAACTCTGTCTTCAAGAATAATAATGCACTAAATATTCTCTCATCCTCCACTAATCCCAAAATCATGGTTTGACACAAATCTACTAATTTGAAATATTCTGATATGGTTTCTTCCATGTATTGGGTAGACCTTAAAGTTGTCCATAATCTTGTTATAGCACCATTTTCATTAGTATTCTCCAAAATAGTATATTGTTTCCACCTTGTTTCAGCAAAGCTTCCACCTTGTTGATACAACTTGATGAATCTAAAATACCTTTAATGTTTTCTCCATATATTGAGAATTTCTTTCAAAAAGGGTATACTAAACATTTTAATCTTTTTTGAAAATCACCTTTTAAAGTTCTTCGATATTGACAATTATTCCAATATTGAAGGTATACCACCCACATGGCTTCCAACAATTCATCTCTAGGAAATCGTTCTCTCATCTCTAATGATAGTGATCTTGCAATTTCTATCGAATTTCATCTCACTGAAATCACAATATTATCAAATTGGTCTCTTGGCACAGGACAATCTTTTGTGATTCATCCTGTATTACTAATATAATGAAAGGGAACCATATAACCATGCACTATGATACATAGTATCCCTTTTTCATCAAACATCAAAAAAATTTCAGTATTTTCTATATTGCTGATCTTAGTCCAACTTTTAAACTCTGGACCAATAAAAGAGGCTGGCATCGTATAAAAATTATCCAATCCAAGACATGCTGACTTTCTCACATTTGTGTATTTCGCAATATATATTATGCGATTCTAAACATTTTCACGAGGAAATTCATTTCATGTAGCATAGGAAGAATTCCATCCAATGTCAATAATGCCTCTATATTATTTAGTCGAGAAAGAAGACCTTGAGCTTTGTCTACATTCTAGAGATTTTCATACATCAACCAGACTAAAGATTTGAACTCATTAAATAGTCTTTGATCTAGTCCATTTAATGAGATCCATCTTGTATCAACATGTTTCAGTAGTTTTTTTCCATCCATAACACCATCTGAAAATTGTTGAAACTTTAAATATCGTTTGGGACGATGATAAAAGTATGCGAGACTCTCTCATACAAGATCGTCAACTTATGAAAATGATGGAAACTTTCTTACTATTTTAAATGCAAGATTCATCCTATGAGCCATATAATGAATGTTTACCATATATGGTAAAGATGATAGTTTTAGCCTAACACAAAGGCCATTCCTTTGTTCTTGCAATAACGATGCTCCATCTGCTCCAACACATACCAAATATTTTGCAATAATTAAATGATTCATACAACTTTCCTTCAAACTATTAAGAACAAGTTCATAAATCTTTTCGGTTTTAGAATTCTCTCTCATCTTTTTAATCCCAAGTAGATAGGAATGCCTAGTATGTTCATTAACCATATAAATGCTCATGTAAATCCATGAAGTATTATCCATATATGTAACCTCATCGAAATACAATGCCAAAAACCTAGAATTTTCAATCTTCTCTTTCAAATCATCATTTTCTACTTGAGCTAGATATTTTACCCATTCCCAACGACTAGTTACAGACACTTGAAGATCGAATGTTTGACACTTGAAGAAAAGATGGAAATTTCATGTGGTCCGATAATTTGTCATATGATGACCTTTAGTTAAGATGTGAAATATAGTGCTCAATTGTAACATCTTGGAAAACAAACTTATTTCCATCATGTTTTCAATTAGAGATATGATGGTTCCTCCACTTCCCTCAAGTTTCCTCTTACTTATTAAATATTTTTTATATTCTTTTTCATATTCAATATGTCAACATTCCTCATAATATTCCGATCTACCAATATTTTTATCTTTACCATTTATAATATTCCTTTCATACACCTTTCCTGCATGCTTGTGTATTGTATCTAGTTTCATCTGAAATTTCACTACCTTCCAATTTTTCCAACTACACACATTACATCTAAATTGTCGGAAAAACTCGTTCTCATTTTTAGGAGGTATTTCTTCAATAAATGGAAATTTTGAGACTTAATTTTCTTCTAATTGTATCCCTATGGTCCACTAGCCTTTTTCCCTTTTTCGTCAATGGATTGTGTCACCTTCCAAGGAAAAACCTTTAACATTTTCATCACTAATTTCTATTGAAACTACTGTTATCTCACCCTGATCACTTGAGGAACCTATTATCTCATCCATCATATGGATATTGAATTCATTCCCACAATATTTAACATCTCTCTTAGTAACGGATTGTTCAAAGGAGCTTGAATCATGAAGAGAATGTGTATTTTTGGATGGAGCCTTTTGGGAGTATGATAATACATCCATTTGCCTTGATGGTTTCTTCCCACGATTACCTTTTGACATCTCACTAAATATTCCACAAGTAAAATTTCAAATTGATCTACAAGCCTCCATTAATAGTTTCTAAGAGTTGAGATATGCTTCATATAAATTCACTTGTTCATAGAAAATATAATTTTACTTTGCAAAAGAATTGTTGAGTCAACAATGAAAGAATATATATCAGAAATTGACTTTTGAGGCAAAATGGAATTTCACAAAAATTATTTAATAATGATAATGGGAAACTATTAACTTTTAAGACATAAAGTATAATAATTTATTTGTATAACATTGAAACAAAATCATCCTTACAGGTCTATCTTAGTTCTTTTGTTTTACTAGTTTGGCTTGGGTTGACATCCATGATAGATATATATGAATGGGGTTTGAATCATATTCCATGTAGTCAGCTTTTTTGACAAATTATATTAGAAATATTAGTGACTCTTTGAATTATGGGCAGAAAATATATTATTAATCCTCATGGATTTGATTGTAGGTATGATCTAGCATGAAATCCATTGTTAAATGAGTAAATTTCATATGGATTTGTTGTAGAATTCCCCTATTCTTTTACATTTGTGTAGCCACCTATCATGCTATGAAGTGGGTGAACCAATGACATTTATATGTGTTAAATGAGAATTCTATGTGAGCATTTGTAATTCCATCCACAATTTGCATAAAAATTTTAATGAATGTTGTTAACAACCACAAATTTGTTCATAATTGGGAATCATGACTAGGTCTGGTTCTTGAGGAAATTCTTGAGATAAGGATATCTAGTTACCACTGTGGGAGCAAGGTTGGGTGCACCATTTGCGAGTAGAAAGTTGAGAATTTCATCTCTTAATAGTAAAAAATAAAATCTAGAATTTAGATATATAACAACCATAAGAAAAACCTTAATTATTGTAGTTGCTAATTTTAGAACAATGCAACATCAAACATACTAGTCACTCACTAGCCAGTATGAATTTTGTGTAAATCAATATGTATGAAAAAAGTTACCGTGTTGCTTGCACATTTCATATTAAGGTTAGGGCAATTGATATTACATCCTTTCAAAGAGTTAGGTGGAAGGATATGAACTAGTAGTTTGGATGGAGTCCACCCCATATCTTGTTCTCATATTTTCCTGAGCCCCTCAAACATCCAAATCAGATAAGGAGAAGTGAGTGTGAATATTATATCATGATTATATATGGTTTTTACTCCTCAATGAACTGTGAAATATATTATAATATCAACTTCACCTTCTAGGATGTCTAGATTTCATAAATTGACTTGAGCTACAAGTCATTACCTAATTCCACATCTCATAATTTTTTAAGCACAATTTTGTGTGTTAGAAATTTTGTTTGGAGCTTTTCTATGTGGAATTATGTTTCATTGAATCTAGAGGATGGTCAAATAAGGGACAATATAATAGGTTTCAGGGGATTCTCGAAGAGAACCTCAAAATTTAAGGTGGCACTACAAGGGATGACAAAGTCTGGGACACAAGGGACCCCTTCAAACCCTCTTTGCTGAATATAGAAACAATATTGGAAACATTAAAATAATCTTAAAAAATGAAAATGTGTTGAGTGTAGGGCTCTCTCCTTTGGATTCTCATTTTTTGACAATAGTATATCTTTGCACCATTATAAAGGTGTGACTGGTTTCATGTTGCACCATTAATAAGGTGCTATCAATTTCTTACTGCACCAGTTGTATCATGCGACTACCCCTAGATCAATTTAGAGTCAACCATTTTCGAGGATATCAATATTGTGTTTTGGATACTCCACATAACGAACTTGGAAACTTGTATTAGACTTAAATTCTACTAAGTTGTAGGTGTATAGATACATGCCCTAGCCTCCTCTATCAATCTATATAAGGAACGCATACCAAGGGAGAAAGGAGGAAAGTTTTAGGATAAACTTATGTTTGGCATACCAAGGGAGAAGTGAGGAAAATTTTATGATAAAATTATGTTTTTTAATTGAAAGAAGCTCTTCTGCACTAGCCTTCATCGATTAAAGTGTTCATGCTTGTGTGAGAGTCAAGGAGGAGTTGGAGCAAGGGATTGAGAGGAACCTTCAATTAGGAACTCAATGTAAAATCTTGGTGGTTGTAATGTTTCTCATTTATGAATATAGGTCTATATTATTTCCCCCTTCATTATCATTTGTGCATAGTATTGTATGCAATTCAATGGTAGATATGTTCTTCCTTGAATAGATTAGGTGTTACACAAAAAGTTGTCACCATGACTTTCTACAGTTTGTGTGAGTCCATCAACACTCATACATACCTCCTTTGCAAGTCTTAAGCCTCAGCTCTTCATGTCAAGCCTTGAAAATGGGAGAAAGACCTTAAAAATATCTCAAATCCTGGTTTCGCACATTTGCCTAGCATTGCCTGCGGTGCCGCACCCAATGGTCATGTTTCCTGCAAGCCTGACCGCTCTGTCTATTGAGAAATAGGTGTGAACCGCTGTAAAAGTTAAAAAGGCGTGAGTTCATTCTTAAAAACTCATCTTGGATCACTTCTAGACACTTCTAGGAGGAATATTGCACTGGCAAGTCCGCTCCACCTTGGTTCATCCATTCCATAACTAAGGGAGCTAACTCCATGATATGAGGTGCTTATCCCATTGAAGGAGGAACTTATCCCTTCCAATGGTGGACCTGCAACTTCCTCCATTTGCACTATAAATTCATGCATTGGGCTGGTTGTAGGGGAGGTTGAAAGCTGAAGATTCCTGAGGGTAAATGCTGCTGAAAACTAGGCTTCCTTTTTGAGTTTGTGAGAGGAGAGATCACATACCTTTCATGTCATTTGGGAAGTGAGTGAGGCTCATCAAAGTAGAGGAGACTCCTGTTGGACCCTGGAAATAACTTGTGCAACATCAAGGCAAAGGTTGTTTGGTTCTTTTATTCATAAAGTTAATACAATCAAATTTGTTTTTCTTAATGAACTTTCTCTAATGGTTTATTTTATGAGCTCCTTGATCTTCATAATGAACATGTTTTGTTATACGTAGGTATGCCTTGATGTGTGCTTGTTTGTGTATGCAGGTTATTAAACGGGAACTGCTTAAAGTTGTTGGAGTAAAACTGCCTCAAACAAGCGTTGGACCGAGGTAGGGTCTGTTACACCTCTTAGTGTTCATTAATGAATTGAAACATGTTTAGAGAAAAGTAGATTTTCTTGTGCTCTTTGTTGCTAGATATTATTCGATACTAGGGAGATCGGTCTTTTCCGCAAGAACTATTTATCCGGCCAACAAATTGGCGAATTCGCTGGGGATTGGTTTGGTTTGGTGTTTGATTTGTCTTTGCTTTGACTTGAGAAACTTAAGTTTTGGTTTCTGATTTTTCCTTGATATATGTGAGTTTGGGTACTGGTTAAATCCTGGTTGGATTTTTATTTTTTGAAATTTTGGAAGAGGACCGCACCCTGTGAGTTAGTTACAGTGCGGACCTCTCCGCACTGTTACAGTGTAACATAGAGCGGCACCGCACCTAGTTCTACTAGGTTCCTGCGAACCTTGTCAAAAGTTTGAAAAACCTAAGATCCATCTACCCAGTTAGGTTTAGTTTTTGTCCATAGCTGTTAGTATATGCCCAGACCTACACTTGTCTTGACAAAAGTTCCTTGTGAGTTAGTTTTCATTGGCATTCTTGTTTGAAGTGATTTTCTAAGAAGTTTTGTCTATTGGATTGGTTTTTGCTTGGTATTTGTAGTAGCTCAGAGATCCGAAGCCTTAGAGCCTTAGATCACCCTGGTCTCTCTAGTCTTCTTGCTGAGTTTGACTAGCTTATGAAATCTATTCGTGAAGAGATCTAGATCCCATTTGTCTCTTTTACAAAACTTTGATTAAACTTGCTTAAAAGTTTCGAATTTCATTTTTTCTATTAAAACATAATTAGATGTTTTTGATTAGTTTGTTGAGCTAAACAAATTGATCCTTAGTTAGCTGAAAGACTAAGTTGAGCATCCTCAAAAACATTTCAAGTTTCTTTTCAATGCATTTTTCATTTAGATCTCAAGATTAAATCATAGTTTTGAATTTTCATAGAAATTATAGAAGCTTGTTGAAAAATTTGTTTTCAATAGTTTTTTAGAGTTTTTCTATAAATCTCAAAATCTCTCTTAAGGGAATTGCTTATTCTTGTAGTTGTTGATTGTTGAAAAGCAAAGGCATTTTCTATGAGCGTCATTAGTAGTCTCGTTTTTAAAGTTCTTTGAAAAAAACAAAAAGTTTCCTTTCAGTTGTATGTTAAGAGAAAGATTTGATTTTCAAAGCATTGCATTTTCAACTCTTCCTTAGCTAGAAATTTATTGAAAAGGAAAAGGAATTGTTATCATCTTAGGTTCATTTTTCAGTGTTTTGGAGTCAGGTCTTCATACCATAAAGTTTCATCTCCGCACCTATTGACTTAAGGAACAAACAATAAAATTAATGCTTAATTAAAATCAATCTAGCAGTATTTTTATTTTCTATGGCTCTTTTCACCAACATAGCTTAGGCTAGTATCTTGGAGTAGGGAGTAATTAACTCTCCAATATAGTTTAAACAAACAAGCAGTCGATCTTGCGGTAGGTAGAAATTCCAATTGTTACATCTATGCTCTAGGAAAGCTCCTCTTAAAGGAGAAGCACGAGATCATATCCGAACCAGTGTGGGAATCAACCCTTCCTCATTGGGAACGATAGAAGATACTCATGTATTAAATATGATAAACCTCGGATTGATCATTGTCGAGGATCCTGGGGTCACTTGTTGGTAAACCTTGGATTATGTCAAGGAGCCTTCAAGGGGATTGAGCTTATTACTCTGCCCTTATGTGCGTATCGGATCGTAGACTGTTCCCCCAGGTATATTTGTTTCCGTTGGTGACCTTAGTGACCATAATCTTTCGGGTTCTTTCCTAGGTGACGGTGGAGGGAAGATCCCACTGTACCTGGAGCAGACGTCGACTAGACTCGCTTGGACTCTCTAGGGGGTTATCTTCACTCGAGACGGTTATAGTGAAGAAACTTGTGCCAGTCTGTTTCATTAAGCAGGTTGTCGGGGTAACTGTTCCAACCACCATTTCTGTATTGAAT